>MJUT01001314.1:88144-125951 GCA_002080005.1 Gigantidas platifrons | reverse complement strand
ACTTGACCTAGATATTCATGAGATACACTTACATACCAAACCTAGTTTCAATCTGACTATTTGTTCCCAAGTTATCATCTGGAAACCAAATATTTAGCAATTTTGAGGTATAAAAAGGGGCACAACTCTAGTAAAAATAGTCGAAAAATTGTCATTATCGAACTTGACCTAGATATTCATAAGGAACACTTACATACCAAACCTAGCTTCAATCTGACTTTTCATTCACAAGTTATCATCTGGAAACCAAAAAGCACACGGACGGACGGACAGACGACACCCATTTCTATAGTCCCCTTCGACGAAGCGTCGGGGGACAATAAAATTTGTATGTGAAAGGGTAATCATTAATGTACAGTACAACCTTGTTATATGTCCACATTTTGGACTGAGCCATATTTTTGCGATAGGTGTGAGATTATCTGAGGGAGAAATTGACATAAACTACACAAATTTTGAAATTTGGACTTTGAAATTTGATGGTGATAAGTAAGAGAGGCAGATTAAAGAGGGTACACTATAATTTAATATTCTAGCAATTGTCTATTATGTGTAGAAAGACAGTGGGCTTGTAAAGACTATTCAGTCAGTAAGTAGCTGGTGGAAGCTCCCTACTAAATGATAACTGGTTGTATATAGGTTCATATGTGGAAGATAGGGATTCTATTCCCAGTCTGCTCATAGAAAATACAATAAAATGGTATTTGCTATATGTCATAATTGTTTGATGTAATTGTTTTTATTTTTTTTTATCAGATCTATTTTTAGTGTCTTATTTATTTCCATTAGAATCATTTTGTGTAAAGAATTATGTCTTGCTGAATAAACCTAAAGCTCAATTTATTTTGAATTATTCTTCTTTCTTTTTCCCCTTTTAAATGACTTACTTTTTATTAAGAGTTTCTTTAGATACTTTGAGTTCCTCCTCTAATGTTTCAATGTTTTTATCTTTATCCTGTATTACTCCCACCAGTTTATGTAGCTCACCTCTCATATCATTGAGTTCTGACCCTACATCATCTAAAGACTCCTATAAATAAAATGGCCAGTAAACTCAATCAGTCATTTATTTAAGAAATAATTCATAATCATGGAAGCCAGAGTTTGTATCCAGTTTTAACATGGGTAACATTATTTTCGTAAAATTTATCTATTGCTTATCAAAGATCTAAAAATAATGTATTCTTAAATAAGGCAAATGATTAAGTACTTGAAATATAAACTTGACCACAAATTAAGTTTGATGAAATCTACAAACCAAAGTCAACCTTTAACCTACCCAAACTGCCTTAAAAAGAGTTTTATTTTACATATTATCATCAAATGATGTCTATTATCAATGCTTTATGGACATAAGAGCATAATGCTGACTTTTTTGACAATGTTCTTTTTATTATATTTTCCAAATGCATTAAGCCAAGTTTAACTTTTTTCAAAACCTTTCTTCCAAAATGTTCCAAGATATTCCCTTATTATCAACTATACTGTACAATAAATCATTATAAACATTGGTTTTATTAGGAATGTCCAAAACTTACATTACATTACATATTAGGGACCATCATGGCCGTGACCATATGGTAATTGGATTTATTATCACCTATGTAGTCAGTGCCTATCATCACTAACGTTGTGTGTTCAAATCCTTCTCAGGCGAGATGTACTGGATACAACATTATATGATAAATTTGTCATTGACTTGCGACAGGTTGGTGGTTTTATTCGGGTTACCTCCACCAATAAAACTGACCACTGCGATATGACTAAAATATTGTTGAATATGGCATTAAACACCATAACCCTAACCCCCTGCATTACATATTATATCATTGAAAGAAAGGAATTCAATATTACGATGAAGCTATGTAAGGATCAGATGTGGCATGATGATATGTTTTATGCTGCAATCGTGTGATTTTGATTACAAATAAAGGGATCAAATAAACTACAGTGTTATTCTGTTACCTGATACATGTAGAGCAATGGTAAGAAACATAACAGTATAAGCAGTAATGTACATATATTATGTATTTAACCCCACATCTGTTAGTGGGTATGATGATAATTCAAAACCAAACCAATAATAAATAATACATGTATATAATCAAATGTTGATGACACAAAACTTAAACACTGAAACAAACATATTATTAGACTGGGGAAACAAATATATTTTTTTATGGAATATTATACAGTCAACAAATATAAAAGGTCTTGTGGCAATTAATTTTCAATTAAGAATATTGGATTAATAATCAATTCAAATTAATCACATGCATAATATCTGTTTTATCCCACACTATATAATGTAAAACCATGTTATTAAGACACTCACTCCATCTTCATGAGAATAACATACAATGAGGGAGGTAGAAAACAATGGAAGGATATTTTAGGAATCATTTAATTTCATTTTTCATAGGACCACCATACACCCATATTATTTTTAAATGCTGAATCAGCAAATATTAATAGAAACAAAACATTACCTTGTACATCAAAAATTGACACAGTGGTCCACCTTTTATAAAGCCCCACCCACCAATGACACCCATTCGTTATTATGCCACTCCCATCAAAGACCATCCCTCTTATAAATCCCCACCCTCCAATGACACCCACTCATTATCAGGCCACTCCCATCAAAGGCCGTCCCTCTTATAAAGCCTCACCCACCAATGACACCCACTCGTTATCAGGATACTCCCATCAAAGGCCATCCCTCTTATAAATCCCCACCCTCCAATGACACCCACTCATTATCAGGCCACTCCCATCAAAGGCCATCCCTCTTATAAAGCCTCACCCACCAATGACACCCACTCATTATCAGGCCACTCCCATCAAAGGCCATCCCTCTTATAAAGCCCCACCCACCAATGACACACACTCGTTATCATGCCACTCCCATCAAAGGCCATCCCTATTATAAAGCCCCACCCACCAATGACACCCACTCGTTATCATGCCACTCCCATCAAAGGCCATCCCTCTTATAAAGCCCCACCCAACAATGACAAACACCTTTATCGGGCCACTCCCATCAAAGGCTATCCCTCTTACAAAGCTCCACCCACCAAAGGCACCCACTTTATCAGGCCAGATTTCAGATGTAGCGTGATAGTAAAACACTACTAAATTGTCCCTCTCTAGATGGATCATCCCTCTTATGAGGTCAATTTGCCATTGCTGAAGGGGCTGTCTTGTAAGAGGAGAACTACTGTATCAGTATTTGATATTCCAGATATTTTCTTCAACAAAATGTGGCATTAAACACCATAACTCTACCCCCCCCCACCCATAACAAAATATCCTCCATTTGGTCCACATATTAAATAGCAATACAATGTTTCTATGCAATGCATCAAAGTGATCATGTTTTAGTATGAAGATGATCTGGTGCTATATTATAAGTACAGAATGATATCTAGATCTGTGACTAAATCTTTTGTTTTATATAATAATATTAGTAATGATAAGAATAGTCATTTAAAGGAGAAATGATATGATTTAAGCCATGTCATAACCCTTCACCTTATTATCATATCACAGTTCTTTCATGTTTATTTACAAAAAAAAAAAATTGTATTAATTTTTTACAGTATGATAATAAAAAGAAAAGAATACTAGTACTTCATATACAATCTTAAATAAATCATCTCCATAACACATAGACTTTCCCTAATAATGTTTTAACAAGTCCATTCAGATTTTGGGATCCTTTATTCTTTGATTCATAATAGATAGTAGCCATAAAACAAATATTTTCAGTTAAAACGTAATATTGGAAAGTTACAATATCATTACTTATTGAAACTTGGGAAAACAAAAAATTGTCTACATCCATATTAAAACTTGTCCTTGTACACTAAAGTCTTACAAAACTACCAACCATTAAACAAGGGGAAATAATTTAGACATGTTAAACACAAAAAACTTGAACAAGAAAGAACTGTGATTTTAAATGATGTCTATATTTTTTCATGATATACTAGTAGTATTCCTTGTTAAACAATAAACCCCTAGACTATTGCTTTACTTTTTAGATGCAACCATCATTACTGTGCATTAAAAATGTGCACAAATAATAAAAAAAATATATCCCCTCAACTTTGATACATTGCAAAGAGGAAATAGAAACCCAAAAATAAACCAATGGTTACCATGGATACTACTTACTCTTATTTGATGAGGTTGTTTTGTTCTCTCATCCTCGAGGTCCTAACAGAGAGGGAACAACAATACATTTACAAGGGAATAAGTTCACAATTTGTTTTATTATAATAAAAGAAAGTAGGATCTCGAAAATATGTCTTAAAACTGGAACAGAATAATAAAATCTTAGTAGGAATATGGTAAATAGTTCAGCAAATTATTATTATCCAATCAAATTACATTCTCTGTTCATGGTATTATACAGTCAAATCTGCCTTAAAGGGCACCTCTATATAACAAATCACTGTCTATAAAGGACACTCTCATTTTTCCATTAATGAATAGTGCATATATTTTAACCTGTATATAAAGGGCACCTGCTCATAAAGACCACATTTTCAGGTTCCTTTGAGTGGCCTTTATATACAGGTTAGACTGTATGTGTTTTGCTGACTTGATAGACCACCTCTTTTATAGAAATTGAAAGTCGTTTTTTTTAAATAGATTACTTTTACTTCTAGATCTAAAAATGTCTAATAATATATTGAGTAAAAAGTTGTTTTTATCTGTACAGAGTAGATTAAGACCTTCTGACATACATAAGACTGGACAAAAGCTACAATAGACACAACATGAGAGAAATATACTGTACAAACTAGAATCTATATATGTAAGACAACAATGAAAGGTAAGCTGTCATGATGGGAGGGATCAAGGGGTTCTTACATCTTTTAAGCTACGAATCAGAGTATCTTTTTTGTTCTTTTCTTTCTGTGTATGTATAAGTTCCTCTCTGAGGGCCTCAATTTCAGATTGTAGATGGTCAACTTCTGGTCCACTGACAGGTCTACAAGAGAATGACAACATGAAAATTTATATTACACAGGTTTACATTCTACATTTGTTATTTTCCAGTTCATTTAAAATTGAATTTCCAGTATTTGTTTACTACATAATATTATAAAGATTTAGAAACTCTTCAAATTTGAGTAAGAATTGCTTATGTTTATCTTGTAAAGTAAGAATATTATAGCATTATCACCAAGGTGACTCCAATATAGTATACCCATACTCAACAAATAAAATACATGTAAATTACAACAAAAACCTAAACAGCAACACTTTTATTACTGTTCTTAATCTAACACTCACTGTAACTCATTATGAGTAAAACTCATTGAAAAAAACTCAGGGAATTAAATACAGGTAAATAACAATTATTAATATGCCAGGCATTATAAAATAATAACTAAAGGACTCTAAAAATTAATATAGTCATAAGATAAATTGACAGATAAAAAAAAAATAGAAATGGGTAATACCATGAATATTTTCTCAATATATATAGAAGGATGAAGGTTGACAGGGTCTCATTGGTTGTGATTGTAAAGTAGTTAAGATTTTATATCTACATATAAAATCAGTGCCTCTCACAACTAAGGGCTGTGAATTTGCTTTCCATTAGTGAGGTGTACTTGATACAACCTATTGTAATATAGTTTTGTCAGTGACTTATGTTTTTCCTGCCAATAAAAGTTATCACCACAATGACAATAAAATATTGTTGAAACTGGTATTAAATACTGCATAATCCTGATTCTTGAAGGATCATAAATATGCAACGGTCTGTCATGCACAACACATGTAGATAACTGTTTAAAGTAGTTGTAGTGTATTTTATATTTCAAGTAAAAGTAATCAAATTATGTACTGAAAAATATTAAATTATGTAATAAAAGCAGAAATATAAACAACCAATATGGGTATATAGGGAACATACAAAAGACTAAGTAGAATAAGAGAGATTATTTGGCTTTAAAATATTTTGACTTTGAGTGTACCTGATGAAGGTTATTCCAGAAACGTGTTGTGCACACTAAATTTGATATCTATGTTTTTATTGAGTAGGGTAATGAGAAAAAAAGTATATATTTATAATGATTTCAAAAACAAACAAATAAAAATATTTTAAAAAATATATGTAAAAAGTGCAACTAATTGTTTTCAACATGATAACAGGAAATTATGAACACTCTGTGAGGTTAACTATGTTGTATGGAAACAAATTGTCTAATTTTCATCAAAACATAAATTCATTTTATACCAATATCACACACTTGGGAAGGTGCAAAAACACTTTATGTATAGCTTCCAACCAGACATGTGTTTATTCTTAAACCATATATTTATCTAATGGTATAATGGTCCCTGAAATGTACCTTAAAAAAATATGTCAATTTTTTCTATTTTTGAAGACTGAATGATAATTCTAATAACACAAATCTAACAGTATGTTATACTATATTCAATGAAGATATAACTTTGGTCCTTAAAAGAATCCCATATTAATTTTGAAATACTAGTCTAGTATAATTGAAAATGACCCCCAATTTTGAATTATCATGGTACCGATTAATTATTAGTCATTCAAATCCATGCAAGGAAAGCCACCTGAAACTAAGGATTTTTAGTCATAAAATTGATAGGTGTAAGACATATTTTACTTTTATGAACTTAAAGTGTTTATGACTCCAGATTAAACACAATTCTGGCTGGAAGAGGCAAATATATAGTAACAGATACCTTGCACCATGATATATCCTCAGAGCTTCCCTTAAAATAATAAACAAGCAACATCACACACTCATCATCAAATACCCATACAGAGAAAGCATGTTACTAAAGCATGGTCAAGAGCATGCAGCCATTATAAAGCAGGTATGCTGAAATGTTGCTTTCTAAACTACACTTTGTGTCATGTGCTTTTAATTATGAAAACAAAACTCACATTGGACTGTAAAAATAATACAACACTTTATACCATTAATACAACACTTTATACCAATAATACAACACTTTATACCAATCATACAACACTTTATACCAATCATATAAATACAACTTTATTCTAAATAACAAAAATCTCAATATTATGTGATTTCCTGGTTTGATAATATTATAGAAAGCTCTGCATATGTGTTTTCTTTGACTTTTCCAAGACTTTGTAAATTAATTTGAGTGTGATAATATATAGAATGTCTATAAAAACAAATAGGCACCACTGGCCACCAAGATGAACTGTAAGCTAATGTTCACTAATGATACCCCTGCATATATGTTCAATGTGCATAAAAACCAACTAAGTCGGCAAACAGGAATTAGAAATCTGACCAAAAACGTTTCCCACAATATGGCATACCTATATGAAGCTTGTGACCAAATATCAGATTTCTGCCACCAATAGTTGCTGAGAAAAATGTAACGAAAAATATCTTGGGACGGATGGAAGGACGGATGGAGGTAAAACAGTATACCCCCCTACGGTGGAGCGGGGGTATAATAAGTTATAAGTCTTATAAAACCATCAGGCCCCAATGGTCATCTTTACATGGAATTCTCATCAATCTATTAAAACCAATAGGACAAAAGAGACTAGTACCTGGTACATGGATTCTAATAAATGTATTAAACCATCTGGCCTCTTGACCAGTATCCTGTACATTAATTCAATTAAAAGTGTGACATAAAACACACAATGAATAAAAACAATAAAGTCAGTTTTGAAGGTCTTGACATGCATTATTACAGCTTGTCCTATTGAACTCTCTATGATACTACCAGAAATGTCTGTCTCGACCTACATATCTGCCGTTATATATATCTACTCTTATAACTATTCCTCTACTTTGAGGACTGTAGATACCAGTTCAAATCAACACAAACAAATTCCACAGCTACTTGATGAACTGGCTCTACACATCAAACTTTACATTATGTGAAGATTACGAAATAATCTTGTCAAATTTTTACAATTTACATGTACCTTTTTAGCAAAAAAAAAAAAATCTGACTTAATTTCTCCTATTAAAATATAAAAAATCATCATTTTTTGAAATTTCAAGGCAATTCAATGTAAAAATCATGTCACTGTATATTATTCTAATTTTAAAATTATGTTATTTTAGTAGGTCAAATTTCAATTGAAATCTTCACATGATCAAAATTTGTCTTTGTGTAAAAAACATAATGACAACAAATATTAACATCTAAAAAAACACAATTTGTTACTCTGTCCTTCTACCTACTGAAAAGTAATAATAGAAATACACAGCCATTAAACCTGTAGAATTATCCTACATTAGTAATAATACCAATCATTATTAGACCAGCCATTAAACCTGTAGAATTATCCTACATTAGTAATAATACCAAACATTATTAAACCAGCCATTAAACCTGTAGAATTATCCTACATTAGTAATAATACCAAACATTATTAAACCAGCCATTAAACCAGTAGAATTATCCTACATTAGTAATAATACCAATCATTATTAGACCAGCCATTAAACCTGTAGAATTATCCTACATTAGTAATAATACCAAACATTATTAGACCAGCCATTAAACCTGTAGAATTATCCTACATTAGCAATAATACCAATCATTATTAGACCAGCCATTAAACCTGTAGAATTATCCTACATTAGTAATAATACCAATCATTATTAGACCAGCCATTAAACCTGTAGAATTATCCTACATTAGTAATAATACCAATCATTATTAGACCAGCCATTAAACCTGTAGAATTATCCTACATTAGCAATAATACCAAAAATTATTAAACCAGCCATTAAACCTGTAGAATTATCCTACATTAGCAATAATACCAATCATTATTAAACCAGTTAATATCAGACACCATACAGTTAGTCAAAATCATTATAATTTTAGAAATAAGCTTTTAACCCATATTATCATAATCACTTTAGAACGATGTAAAGCCCATTCCACTGTGCTCACCGAATTTGACTTTGGTAATGTTCTCGAAAATTTACAATTCTACAAACATACACCATATTCACTGTAGTAAATCTGATCATTTCAAAATAATATTTATCCTGCACTGTTTCTCTTGGAGCAGTCAAATTGCATTGACTAGATAAATTTTTGTTATATACGGTCACTGACCAAAATATAGCTTTTCTAGCACCGGATACCTGTTGAGCAACAAAAAGAAACAGTAACAGCGATGACGTTATTGATGACGCCTTTGAAAACGGTTAGAACAACGCTTGTTTCAGCTATTCTTAGTCAATTTGCCAGTTGTTTTGGACTTTTTGATATTGCAGGATAAACACAATATAATTACATTCTATATTTTTCAAAACTTTAAGCACAATTTGCTGGGAAATATTCGTATCCACATATTCACGTTATATCTATGACGGAAAATACCAAGTCACACTTGAGTAATAAACACATTTAAATAAAGGAACAGGACATTTTGTATTCCTCAACTGACAAAGTAAATAATACGACTTCTTAACCTCTTAACCTCTAATGTAGAGGCCATTTCTACTTACTGTTTCTCAGCCTCCTCTAATTCCTTACGTAGATGGACGATTTCTGTCTGTAAATCTTCAACAACTTCATCCAATCGTTTTTTACTGGATTCGACCAATAATAATTGTCCATTAATGAGTGCCACTTGTTTTTCTAAATCTTCTTTCTCTCTGTTTAATTTCTGAACTTGTTTTTTCTCTGTGATAACAAAATAACCTTGTCAATATTATTAGAATCCATTTTACCTCATGTTTTGATAATATACAATATAAAAAAAAATATCTGACAATTAGTAAAGAAGAGTTTGAAGATACAAAAGGGGTAATCAGAATCTGTAAATTGAAGAAGAACAGACAACACAATGGCTAAAAGAAAAGTAGTGGATCAAAAGTATAATGCTAATAAATAAAAGTTCAAAAAAAAATTCTATGAAAATATGAAGATTTACTTTGACTAATTCTGCCTTTAAAGAAGGAAAATTCAAGAAAATTGGATAAGAAATGACTTCAGGAGATTTTTATTAACATGAGTGGTTTTACATGTATATGAAATATATAGGGAAAAAATATCTTAGTTTGGAAAGACTTTTTACCCATGAATTTACATGTAGAAGCCAAGTTGTGTGGAATCCATCATTATTATATAGATAGCTGTGATCAATGTGGATTTATCCTTGAAATAAATTCTGGTATCTCACATGTGAGATATCAGTTTTTCCCCGACGGAACTACTTTTACACAAATATAAGTGTGTTATCGGTTACGTTCCTTGTTGTGTTATGGTGAATACACACACGATTGTAAACTGAAACAATTAAACTGCTGAAAATAAAGTTGTAGCACTTCTATAAATTATTTGAATTGTTTCATTTTATTTATTTATACATTAAAATCAAGCACACTTGTACAATTATTCTAAATCTAATCATTTCACTAGCATAACACAAATCACACAAATTAAAATTCCGCCAAATGTTGTTGACGACTTTGTCACATAAACAAGATGTCATACAACGACTTCCAGTTTAAAACGTAAAGATCTGGCGTTCTTTGGCATGGTGTACGCTTCAATTTTGATAAAATTTAACTAAAATAAGTTTGCAAGGTAGGCATTTAAAATATTTTTGTGTATTGTTTTAAATGTGACATGTAGGATTTCAAGTTTTCAAAACTCAGAAACTCGTCCTTCATTTAAATTTCCAATTTTTTTCATCAAAGCGGTAATACTTGTTGGCATGTGCGGCCATATTGATTACACACTAGCATTGCTCATAGATTCATATGTGTGGAATGAAATATACAAATAAACATTTTGAATATCAAAATAAGACCAATCGTGACAACAAGCTCCGCCCACTCACTTAATCGTTATGCGTACTTTGGTCACTCATGGTCTAATTTTGATATTCAAAATCTATGATTAGCTATACTATATATACTTATACACAATCATGGACGTCAGATCACAACTTTGTAAAGACCAGCCACATATCATTCTTACAAAGTTTTAGTTCAAATGATCAACACAAGTTCTACCAAGAGAGGGCATAAAACGATACATACAGGAAATCATTTTCCCCTGAGGACCATTACGGATTGGAATCAGCTGCCCACCAACATAACAACTACCAACACGGTGGGAGGATTCCGAGCTGCCCTCAAGGCAATCTCCACTAAATAGACCGCATACCCCTGTACATAGTTTTATTTGTTAATATTGGATTATTTTAGCTGTAAATTCGCCAGAAAGTTTGCTCTGTTGCTCGGCATGGGAAAAGTTTTCGTGGAACCACATACATTCAATAATGAATCTGGTTCCTACACTTGGAAGAAGAAGAAATAGTTCAGTGGTGTTCAACACATACATGGAAGGAACATTAAATAATGTCAAAGATCTGTGGGTCATGAGTGGTATCCAATGATATGTAAAATATTTATATATGGAAGAACACTAGATGATGTCATAGGCTCACATGACCTTTAGGTCAAACTGAGATAAAAAATGTTTATATTTCATAATGAATGTACTTCAAGAATATCTTGTATTTTATTTTTGACTAAACATATCTCATAGTAATATAAAGATAGGTAGGCTATTTCTGGTTAGTAATCAAGTGTTATTGTATTATAAAAGTATGATGCTAACCCTGGTAAGATATTTCTCCATCTGGTCCGTAATCTCTGACATACTCTTCATGTCTTGTCTGTAAACTATCACGTTCCCTACGTAACTGTTCACACTCACCCTCAAGTTGATCTCTTTCTTCTTTTAATCTATGTAAATAAATTTATATTATTCTTATTCATTCTAAACTCATAATAATGTGTACTATATTAAAAGATTGCAATAAAAACAAATTGAGGTCTTCAAATATTTATAATATGATTTACAATAGAAATTTCTAAACATTTTGAATATCTGATACAGTAGTCCCACTTGTTATAAGACCCCTCCCACCAAAGACTACCCTCTTATCAGATCTGATTTCAGATGCACTCAGATTACAAAATACTTTCAAGTTGTCCCCCTCAAGAAATGTCACACTCTTATATGGCCATTTTTTCATTGCAGAAGGGTTGGCCTTTTAAGAGGAGGTAAGAGGGGGACTACCGTCTTAATGTGTCTTAGTATGTTTTCGGTTTCAAAAGCTCAGTAGAGCTTGTGTTTGTATATGTTTATCATGCACCGACTTTAAATAAAGCTTTTTGTATTTGTATTTGTATTTTGTTAGTCTAATTCTGATAAGTACAAATGTACTTATAATAAAAATGTAGGGTAGCTACAATATGCAATTAAAAACATCTAAACATGGTAAAAACTACCTCATTTTTACTTAAGAAGATCTGGTGAATCAATGACAAATTTGACAACAGAATATTAAATCTGATTACAATCAGCTGTTATAATACATTACACTCCCCCCTCCCTAACATCTGACAGTCTGATCAGAGGTCATATCCAGATGAACTTTTGCATAGGTATACATTATTTAAAAAATTAACCAATCAGAGAGCTTTATGTTTGTGATGCTATAATAAAAAAGTGTGTTCTCATTGGCTGATCATGGGTTTATCTGAAGATAGCCTCTAATCAGGTTCTGTCAGATGTTAGGGGAGGGGGGGGGGCATGTTTTAATCAGATTACAGAATGTTCACATGTACATAAAATATTACCTGTCAACCTCTTCTTTAGGCATTGTACTATCCATAGCTTCCTTTAGTTCTAAATTCTCCTGAAAGCATATCATAGTAGTTATATACACAATATATACATCTAAAATGAAGAAGTGAAATTATAATACATTCTGTCTATGAGAAAATATCACATTAAAGGGAGATAATTCTTCATTTTTTAATTCTCACAAATTCACAATAAAATTTTATGTATTTTTTTGTTTTATATATTACAACAGAACAAATAAAAAAAGAATCTAAATTTATGTGCATTTTCTCAAACATTTCCTGTGTATAAGTGAGATCCAAATTTGTTAACAAGTTGATTGTAATGTCATATGAAGGTGTGAGTAAGTGAGTGATTGTTTGTTCAATGTGAAGTGAGCAATCTTTAAACTTTATCATGGCAAGAACAGTTGAGATTTCAATGAAATGATGATGATGTCCACTTTGTACTAGACCAACATGCTTAGTAGGATTGTCATAATGCTAGCACACAGAAACAACATTCTGTTGGTAGACATGTTGCTCCACTCGGACACATTATCCTGATTCCAAGCCAACCAGTCTTTGCTCTTACTCCTTATTGCTGTGTGCTTAGAGGGTAAACAAGAAACACAAATTATATTGTCTTTGGTTTGAGCTGGCTGGGACCAAAATCCACGATCTCTCACAGTCAAGGCAAGCACACTAATTATTACACTACTTTTGTTGAATTACCCTTTTGTTGAATAATCAAAGTATGTTTATCACATTTCAAGAAATAATTGAGATAATTATAAAAAAAAACAGTCAATGGAAAGCGTTAATAATAGTTGTTTAAATTGATACAAAAATGTAAATAGATTCAAATGATATGGGTGGCACATCACTGCTCTGTCAAAACTCATAGAAGGGACATAACTCATGAAAACTAAACTGAAAACTTCCAAACTTAACTGTATTTTTTGATTTTGTACTTAAAATCACTATTTGTAATAAAATCAAGATATTGAATGGAATTTATCTGTAATTAATCTATTTGTAGCAGCTTAGAAAAAATTCACAAGAGAGAACTATCAAATATAAGTCTAAAGACAATTGCTTGTTTAGCTGGTATTAGTTTTAACAGGATAGAGATGAAGGTCTGGCAGAGATAACATAAATTAGCAGTAAGCTTTAAAAGTCTGGCTTTTTTCTAGCTATTTAAACTTTTATAATGTTATATTGATATAGATGCTGAGCTTGGAGAAAATAAAATAAGGACAAGGGCATACAATGCATACTGGTAATATCAGCCTCTATCAAGAGTGATATAACAATAAATTTCAATAGCAAATTTTTGTATATGTAGAATTATTTCTGCCAATGCAGTAATTATTTTCATTGGAGATAAACATTTCATTGATCTCATCTTGATAAAATTTATTTAAAAAAACATTTTAATATACTATTTTCATACTACTGGTGTTACATCTAATACAGTTTTAACAAAAGAAAATTGTAAGAAAAGGATAAATCTTTTTGTACGTAATATGTCATCAAAATATGAAAAATTTTACATTGTGAAAAAGTGAGAATTGGTTTTGCTTCAGCTCCGACATCCTATAAGGAGTTAACCTTTTCATGAAGAAGGCTATCAACAACTTTACAGATGTCGTAATTTGTTAAAAGTTTAATTAGATTTTGTATAACTATAGTCTACCAGTTAATCTATTGAATAATGGTCATTAAGTTATAATCCAATAGAGGGGTTAGGGTTATGGTGTTTACATTCCACTTGCAACAATATTTCAGTTATATCGTTGGACGAAACTAGATTACCTGGAGAAAACAACCGACCTGCTGCAAGTCACTGACAAACTTTATCACAAAATGTTGTATTGAGTACACCTCGCCTGAGTGGGATTCAAAATCACAACATTAGTGGTGATAAGCACTGATTGCACAGGTAGCAAAAAACCCAATTACCATACACGAGCACGACGGCCACATAATCCAATAGACAACAGATCTTGTTGAGAGTTTTGTAATTAGACAGATTTTATGGTTATAAATAGATAGAGTAATATAAAAAATGTATTGCCATGCAATGTTATTTAACTTTCTACATTTACTTACAAATTCTTGAGTTTCTGCCATCTGTTCAATGTTTGTATAAAATGAAACCACTTTACTTCTTTGACATTTGGGAAATATTTTTTTGACAAAGTCTCAACAACAACAAAAATCACTCTATAAATATATGTTTTGGTCTGCCTTTATTAAAAAAAAGTTTTTTTGACTGATTTTCAGAGAAGAGAGATTGGTTTTAGGAGGTATAGAAGACATAGGGACTGGTATCTGGAGTTTTAGGAGGTATAGAAGACATAGGGACTGGTATCTGGAGTTTACAGAATCTATTGGGATGGTTATTTGAGGATACAGAATCAACATTGGCTGCTCTTGGGAGGCTACACAATCAATAGGGACTAGTCTTTGGAGATTACAGTATAAATAGGGACTAGTCTTGGGAGGTTACAAAATCAATAGGGACTAGTCTTGGGAGGTTACAGAATCAATAAGGACTAGTCTTGGGAGGTTACAGAATCAATAGGGACTAGTCTTGGGAGGTTACAGAATCAATAGGGACTAGTCTTGGGAGGCTACAGAATCAATAGGGACTAGTCTTGGGAGGTTACAGAATCAATAGGGATTAGTCTTGGGAGGTTACAGAATCAATAGGGATTAGTCTTGGGAGGTTACAGAATCAATAGGGACTAGTCTTGGGAGGTTACAGAATCAATAGGGACTAGTCTTGGGAGGTTACAGAATCAATAGGGACTAGTCGTGGGAGGTTACAGAATCAATAGGGACTAGTCGTGGGAGGTTACAAAATCAATAGGGACTAGTCTTGGGAGGTTACAGAATCAATAGCGACTAGTCTTGGGAGGTTACAGAATCAATAGGGACTAGTCTTGGGAAATAGGGTATCTTTAGGGACTGGTCATTGGAGGTTGCAGAATCAATAGGGATTGCTCGTGGAGGCTACACAATCTATAAAGACTGATCTTGGTAGGTCACAGAACCCATAGGGACTGGTCAGGTTACACAATCTATAGGTACTGGTCTTGGAAGGTCACGGAATCTTAAAGGACCAATACTTCTTCATAAAAACTTTTGAATTGTCTTAATCAAATTAGGTATTTCTTCTCATGAATGTTAAATTCTATGAAACAAATAAACTATCAATATTATTAGGAAAGATAATATTACAGTTTTGGCACACCTCTAAACAAGGAAATCAGACCTATTGAAATATTAGAGCTAAAAAAATAAAATAGTAATGTACCATTTAAATAAATGTAACAATAATCAGATAATTATATATTGGAAAGTTTAAATTCATTAATGAAGTTGATGTCCCAGAAGAAATACAACCATTAATTGTGGAAAGTCTTTCTGCTACTTCATAAAGGTAAGAATTGTACACTACTTAAAACAGTGAATTACTGATCAGGGTGAATATATAAAGAAATGTGACCTAGTTTTACTATGATTCACATGGAAAGGTGACCTAGTTTTACAATGATTCATAAAGAAATGTGACCTAGTTTTACAATGATTCATAAGGAAATGTGACCTAGTTTTACAATGATTCATAAGGAAATGATTAAATTCTGCCAACATGGAATACATATACCTGCTGAAAGTTATCTAGTTTGTCATTGACAGAATCGTTTATCTCCCTTAGTTGTCTATTAGCATGTCGTAATTCTTCCACTTTGTTTTCTAACTCCTCTAGCCTAGGTTTCTTGTATATTAATTCTGTGCTGGCCTATTAAACAGCAATGATGTGATATTACAGTGTGCTAGCTGAGCCAGTGAAGAAACAATAGATGATATCTGAGTCTGGTATTTACAATTCCAAAATTTATCATATCTTATCAACTGACAAATCCACTCCACATATAACTTCAAAATGGAGGAGCCATGATTAATTGATGGTAATAAACTTTGCAAATTTTATTAAATATTCTCTCCTGCAACTCTCAGGAATATTATATGTAATGTTTGTTAAAAGCAGATGATGAATTTAAATCTTGTTGATTTATCTTTTTGTTTATATCATTTCCATTTCTCTTTATGAAAGAATCAACAATTAAATATGAGATAACTCAGATATGTCCTATGATATAAGTGAATACAATGCAGTATTATGTATAAAAAATTAGTCAAAGTGACCTTGACCATGTACTTTACTAACTAAGTCAAAACTTGACTATCAACTGTACTTTAAATATAACTGACAAAGCTTATTGTCAACAGTACGGGTAAATACACTTTTTTTATAAACCAAATTCAGCTTTATAAATCCTTAAAAATGATGAACCTATTTGACGGTGAGAGCTTTCCATAGAATACTGTTAATGATCCAATAAAATTAGATATAATTTGACTGTGAAGTATACATGGCTTATCATGTGTTACAAGATCAGAGCTGTGCTATTATAACAGAAGCAAATATATGTCTTATTATGGCCCTGTATGAATATTATATTGTTGTATGTTTAGAAAAAGAAAGTTGATCATGTGAATGAAAAATGAGTAAAAACTCAGTCAATTACTCTGTGTATTAAAAAACAATGATAATTATCTACAAAATAACTAATAGAGCCTCTATTTGTCATACATAGTAATTATCTACATAAATAGTAGAGCCTCTATCTGACACACACAATAATTTACCAGTAATTCTTCTTTCTGATTGACCAGATCATCTCTAACTTTCTCTAATTCTAAAATTCTCTCCCTGCAAATATAGATAGCTTTGTCAATTCATGATCATTTTTCTACATATTAAAGTTTTTATATAAATAAACTGGTATCCTTAATAACTGGTACCCCTATACAAACTGGTAGGTCACTCATCAACTTTTCTGAACTATTCTATTTAGACAGTAGCTTTCATTCACAATTCTGAACAGTTATATGTCATACTATTCTAATCTTTAATGGAGAAGTAAATTCTAAATATTGAACAATTATATTTACTTTCAGCGGTTATCAGAGCCGCATCGGTAGTGTAACGGTTAGCGTGCTTATCTCTGGTGTGGTAGATCGTGGGTTCGCGCCCTGGTAAGATAAGCACGCTGCATTCAGGAGTAAGAGCAAACTGGTTGGCTAGGAATCAGGATAATGTGTTGCAGTGAGACAATATGTCTACCTACAGATTGTTGTTTCAGTCAGCTTGTGGTATAAAAATCAGACTAAGTGTGATGGTCTATTGCAAAGCTGACATCATTATCTGATCCAATATAATTTGTTCTTGAGATGATATAGCTGAACAATAACTCATGTAGCCTTAAACAACAGCCATTAATTTCAGAGGTTATCTTATTTTATTTCTCAACTTTTCAGCATTACATCAAGTATTCATGCTAATGTCTGAATTATTCTAATCATTAACTTTTTATTACAGAACTGTTTAACTTTACCTGAGGTGTTCATTATATTTTTCTAACTTCACCTGAGGTGTTCATTATATTTTTTTAACTTTACCTGAGGTGTTCATTATATTTTTTTTAACTTTACCGGAGGTGTTCATTATATTTTTTTTAACTTTACCTGGGGTGTTCATTTTTTTTTTTAACTTTACCTGAGGTGTTCATTATATATTTTTTAACTGTACCTGAGGTGTTCATTATATTCTTTAACTTTACCTGAGGTGTTCATTATATTTTGTTAACTTTACCTGAGGTGTTCATTATATTTTTTTTAACTTTACCTGAGGTGTTCATTATATTTTTTTTAACTTTACCTGAGGTGTTCATTATATTTTTTTTTAACTTTACCTGAGGTGTTCATTATATTTTTGTTAACTTTACCTGAGGTGTTCATTATATTTTGTTAACTTTACCTGAGGTGTTCATTATATTATGTTAACTTTACCTGAGGTGTTCATTATATTTTTTTCAACTTTACCTGAGGTGTTCATTATATAGTTTTTTAACTGTACCTGAGGTGTTCATTATTAAATGTCAACTTTACCTGAGGTGTTATTATATATTTTTTTAACTGTACCTGAGGTGTTCAATATATTTTGTCAACTTTACCTGAGGTGTTCATTATATTTTCTAACTTTACCTGAGGTGTTCATTATAATTTTTAAACTTTACCTGAGGTGTTCATTATATTTTGTCAACTTTACCTGAGGTGTTCATTCTCATTTCTGAACTGCTCTACTTTGCCTGACAACTGTTCAACATCATGTAATTTAGACAAACTACTCTCAGACTGAAAATATAAAACAAGATATGAATTCTATTAATGGTTAACTTATATTAACTCAGTATAACATATTTCTTCCTGTTAGAAATAATGATATAGAATAAATATTCAAGACATCACTATACATGATTATAATAAGAGGATTTATTAATGAGATATATCACATGTCATTCATAAAACTGTGTACTGGTTAAGGAAATCAGGGCTCAAACCCACAGTGTGTCCCCAAGTGGGGGATAGTAGGTGCCCTCTTGGTGGGCATTGTCTGTTTATAATATGAGAAGTTTGACCATGGACCCTAGTGGATATCGTGTTTGGAGAATGTCACGCTCCATGCACGTCGCAGACTTCTTTTGTAGATTTAAATAAAGAGTAGGTGAATTTGTAGCCAAATATATATGACTAAATTTTTCGTCCATACCCACCAACTCTAGTTGGCAGTCAAAATTCATTGCCCTGGTTGTCCATCGCTTCCCTCATTTCTTTATAGTTTTTTTTTTAAATGTTATTGAACTTATTCTCGTCCTGAATATAGCTGAAATACTGCTGGGTTGACATTAAGCAATAACCAATCATTCATAAGAAGAACATCTTCCAATTTGTCTCACAGTCAGTATTTATTGAAATAAATATTTTATTAAAGAACTGACACAGTTTTATTGATTTTGTTTGTAAAATAAAAATTAATTAAATGGAAATTAGGAAACACTGTAACTAATATGATATAAAACCTACGGTAACTGATATTAAAGAAATTCAATTACAAATACTAAAGTACCAGTATATTAAACTTTTATTGTTTACATTGATTATCATTGATGAAAATATTAGAAATCATTTATCATATGTACAAATAATACAAAATTAATTAAATAGATAGAAAATGAAAAGTAATATATGTCCATTCATGGCATGAACTTTAACTGGATCAAATAAAAACTTTGTGGATCTCAACACATGTTCTACTTTCCATTGTAATCATGAATAATAATAAATCTTTATTAAACACTTATAAAAAGTTTTGGCAAAATACATTTGAAAAATACTTTAAAAAAAACCAAAACATTTTAAAAAAATCAAATGCCTTAAAAAAATTATACCTTTGCCTACTAATGATTGTCACAAGATCATACCAAATACACAATTAAATGACAAATATAAACTCATTGAAAAGAATCATTTAATTTCTAAAACTTGATTTACTATCAAAATTAATATAGTTCATGTTTACAATGGACTTCATGTAACCAAACAGATACCATGTTACGTGAAAGATGATAGAAACATGAAACTTCCCGTTACAGTGAAATCTTGTCAGGTTTAGAAACATCAATGTTTTTATAGACTATTTTCTGCATGTGCAGCATATAAAAAATATCAACAAATATTAAATTCTAATTAAGAATTTACAAATTATTTGACGTGTTACAAGTTTTGATATATATTTTATAAATTAAAGCGAGTTCTGTGAAACAAGATTCTACTGTAAATTGAAAATTTTGAAAATAAATGAATAATTAAAACAGTTGAAGCTGATAAGAAATAGTATTACAAAGAGAGATGAAACAATGCACCAGACACTTAACGTGAAAACACAATTAATGCATTATTAATACCCACTGAGTACTAAGAATAGACATCTAAGTCATTAAAAATTTAAACAAAATCGGTACAAAAGACATAAAAACATCCACACTACAGAAACAATAAACCATCAGTTATTTAAACCTTTTTTTGAGGAGCTTTATGTGTCATAATAATTGAAGATTTGTAAATTACTCATAGCTCATATGAAAATTATCCCCAAAAAATTATGTAAGAAAACAGTGAATGTTTAAGAGAACATATTGATGTGCATGTTAGAGTATATTTTTTATGTATTTCAAGGCAGTCTAGGATTTCTAATTGTTTTCAATATCTTAGTCCCTTAAAGTAAGAAGAATGTGATGAAATTAAAACATTGATATCTAATTAATTGTACATAATATGAAACATATTTACACAATGTGTATAAATAGTGATATTGAGGAACCAGGTATCAATAGGTTTAATGGAACTAAAATATGATACCTGTAAGATCAAAAGCCAAAATTTGCCATATAAAATGATCAGATGAAGATATATGATAATAACCCACTCATAAAGACCCTCAAATTCTCATCACAGAAAGTGATATAAAGATAAGAGGATAATGATCAGACACAATTGTTCTTCACAGGTAAACACAAGGTGATCTGGTCATTTAATGATTCCTACTACAATGTCAAGTGTTCATTGTATTTTTGCAGGACAACCTCCTTTAAATTAATCCCAACGTAACAAAACTTTTTATTCTGTCAAGAAACTTGATATTGTTTTATGTCAATCATCGTTAAATATCAGATAAAAAGATCTAATTTGCTGTGAAGATCTTATACCTATTGTTTCATGTTGTGAATTATCACAAATTACATACAATTGTAACAGGTTTAAAATTTTAGAGATTTAAAAAACGTTAACAACTAAGATTACATATTTAAATCTAGAAATCCTATTTGGATAATGTTAACAAGTTTAAATCTGAAAAATATCTAAAATATTGGTATTGGTAAAAATAAGTATGACAAATGATTTGTTTTAAGCTCAGCTGAGTTCTGTGGAGAATTACTCCATAAAGAGTAAAATGTACCATTATCACATGTATTCATGGTATAGACCACCATGTATTAAACAATATCAAAATCTTGTTATATTGCCGATATTCAAGTATGAATAATTCGGTAAGCTATATAGAAGTAATAAAAGTTCGTAAAAACTTAAAATATCATGATTTCCTGACAGAAGAGCTTTGTAGTTAAGTTAATATATGTAAGTGTAGCTGATGTATGAAGAACTGCTGCAAACACCAAATTTATAATAAAACATATCTTAGTACCCTCTGTATTTAGGGCTGTAGTATCATGCTTTTTCCTTGTCCTTCATCCACATCCACATTATATGACATAAACTGAACCCAGTTTAAGGAAAGACTACCAGTACTCAAGTATACACACAGACAACAGACAGTGTGATCCCTGTATTACAACATATCATATAACAGGTAATTCTATTCGGTGTAAAATTTGGTGTATTTTAGGGTCTCAACAATTCTAAGAAAAAGCCAACACCCAAATATTTTGAGCAACCTTTCAGGCAAAATCTCACATTTTTGACAACCACAAACTTGCAATATGCAATCCGAAACAATGTTTAAAATAAATAATTTTAAAAGTTCAGGGCTAAAATAAATAAAGAGGAGGCTGACTGAAGTTGACTTTATTTAATTTGATATTTATAAACATATCTGTAATATGAAATATAGATATAATTATATATACTCAACATAAATACACATTTAAATATTTATTATACATTTGAGAGATTAATTCAAGCATCTTGAGGTATGATGTGTTGACACACTATTTTTTTCCCACCAGTTTTCATGACAATAAAGCAATGTTTCTATTGACTTGCCTTAGAAGAGTCTAGATATATATTAAAAAAAACTATCTACTATCCTAGTCAATATTCATTAGGTATAATTTTCATAAATTGAGTTTTTATTGGTCAACTACCTGACATTGTCCTTAAATAAGTACAATCATAGGTTCTTGCAATAGTCCATATTGGAGATCAGGGATATTTTCCAACAGTGTGGGAAACTGATCTATTCCAGAGAAGAACACTAAGGAACGAGGGAAAAAGAAGTCGATTTTCTCACATCAGTGAAAGATATCCAGGTTATCAATTTTGGTCTATTTCTTTCGTAAAATATGATGGTAAAACTCCACAGAACTAAGGATTGAAGGCAAAAGTTTCCATTGTTTGGGATGAATTCCACTGAAAGTCAGATCTTACATGATGTCTATTATGGTTACAACTGTGAAGTTGAACCAATTAGTAAGTTTGATTGGACATCTACCTATGTATGAGAGACAGTTTCACGAGACCATGTCTCATGTTGGCTGTCTCTTATGGAAAGCCAACATTTAAAGAAGAATACTTATCTTTATAACTTTTAATTTAATTTTTCTTACTCCAATATAAAGTAGATTAACAACGGTTTCATTTTTATAAGGATTAGTTTATCAATTGGAAAAAAAAGAGAGTTGTCAAAGAATACTTTAGATTTTATGATCAATTAAATCTGAAAACAAAAACACGCAATTCAAGTTATGTATCATTCCATATCATAAACATAATTAAACTGATGAGAAAACGCAGCTCTGTACAAGGTTGATCAGTAACATTTATTTGTAGGTACAAATATTTCCGAAGAACACAAAACTCAACAACAAAAAATTAAATCAAAGAAATCAAACAATAATACATGTACTTACAGGAAACCTGATAAATTGGTATTTTTTAGGCAAATCAAGGGACATAACTGCAGACTAGAAATGTAATAAAGAACAAAATCAAATTTGGCCTGCCTTTTAAGGTCCATAGCCTTCTGTATAAATTTCAAAAGATTGGGACTGATGTATTGAATGTAAACCTGAGAAATTGGCAAACAAAGGGGCATAACTCCAGAACTAAAAAAAGTAGTCAAAGTCTAATATTAAATTTGAACTGCATTTCCTGGTCCCTAATCTTGTGCATAAATTTCAAACAAATTTTGTAAAGGAGACTTAAATTACTGAATGGAAACCTGAAAAAATTGTATTTTTTGGCAAATAAAGGGGCATAAAAAGTGCTAAATGCCTTTTATAGTTTATGACCTTGTGTATAAAAATGATTTACTTATGAGGAACTTTATGTTACTGTATGGAAACCTCAGAAATTATTATTTTTGGCTAATCAAGGAGCATAATTCCAGACTGAGAAAAGTCCAAAATTGAACTAGGTCTAACTTTCCTGGTCCCTGAATCAAAACCAAATATGGGGTGTATGTACACCTTGAACATGGGTAAAACTTAATGCCACCAACACACAGCAACAGGGGCATAAAAAGTGTAATCACAAATCTAGAGTTTTAATTTTCTATCAATTCTGACTTAAATTGTAGATGTAATGGTTAGTTATAGGAATATATTTTTCTAGGACATCAGCCATCTTTGTTGGAGAGTACTGGCTGCAGGAAATGCTTTTGAAAGACTATATTTACAGCCAGGACAAACCATATTCTACCTTATTATCTCCCTTTGTGTACTTATCAAAATTGAACAAAGCTAAACCAGAATTAAGCATTTACTCAGATTTCAAAATTTAGGAAATTGCTATAAACAAAAAGTGTTTTATATCAATAAAAAATGAATTTGAAATGCAAATAACTTGCATTGACAAAGGGAGACAATTTGGTCTTAAATCAATTGTGAAATAGGATTAACACAGTACACTACGCCAAATATTGTTTAGGTGCGTGACCTTTATAGAAACTCTTCAGGCTTAGCATGGAAACCACTATTAGATTCTTCCTCCTGACTATTTAACAGTATCACATAATTATATGCCAATTTGATTCATGTTTATATTATACTTAAAGACTCACATATCATTGACAACATTTTACCCTATCTAATAATATCAAACAACAAAATGGTAATAATTTGTTATAATATTAGTAAATGTTGGCAAGAGTGCATTATAACTATCAGGTTTCTAGAATGTGACAAAATAAATTACGATGTTTATATGATCGTTATGATGACATTGATGATATGTGAATGAATGATTGTGCTCACTCAAATAAAGCTAAAAGCATGCCGCTAAATTCTTATAAAATGGCTCCCACATTTTATGGTATATAATATTCTACATTTAAGTTTTTATCTAAAATTAATTTCATAATTTCTTTTAGTAACTCATTCTACATTCAGCATAATTATCTAAAACTAACTTTTTGCATATACTCTTTCTAGATCTATATTCACTGTGTACTATTTCTTTATCCATTTTCTATGTATAAATAATTTTACTTGTAACTGACATTTTCAAGACTAATTTGTACATTTAATTTTCATGATACCTGCTTAGTTTAATATCTACATTTGCTAAAAGACTTGAATTAATTTTGCTATGAATTTATTTCTGTGAAAGCAGGAGATATATTTCCCGGTTGAAAGACCAGTTTTGTTTACCCAATAATTCTTATTTGTTTTCCCTAAAATAGAAATTTGTCACACAAAATTTTAAATATTGATCAAACACTCTTTAAAATAAAAAAAAAATGTCAGCAAACTGTTTTTCAAAAGCATTCTTAATGAACATTTCATACAAAAGTATTAAAACATGCTAAATCCACAACCATACAATTCTAAGAAGCAGACGTTGCATTTGATTAGTCTAAATTGTGATATCAGCATTATGATTGGTCTAGAAATGAAGTGTCTTGTGCTAGCAAAGTATAAAACTGATCTGGATCTCTTACACTCTTTGTTAAAACTTCTTTTTGCATCTCCAGTAATTTTATCATCTGTTCATTTTCTGCTTTTTCTTGTAATAACTTCCGACTTTCTTCTTTTAACCTAAAATTATAACAAGAAATTCAAGATTAGAAACATTGATATATTTTTTTAAATATAGAGAGAATTGAGAGACAGAAATGACTGCTTTCTAACTAGTATATCACCATATTTTGGGATTTTGGTTTCTGTATTAATTCTCTCCTCACTACAATGTATTACTTGTAATTAAATTCATTCAAAATCAGATAATAAAACTCAGCAACCATTACTATTTTCAAAATAAAAGGAAAAGTGACTTCTCTTCCAAAGACTAATAGTGAGACAAGCTAAGTCAACTGTGACACTAGAAATGTTGCAATGTCATTCAAATCTCTGATAACCTACCTACACATACTGGAGTTTTACTGTGGTGGTCAGTATCATTGAAATATAAAACATTAAAATAATTATTATTTTGAACTAGAATAAAGGTAATGAGTTGGTGAGTACTTCTGACTCAGAAAGCCTCACATTTCTACCTACTTCTGACTCAGAAAGCCTCACATTTCTACCTACTTCTGACTCAGAAAGCCTCACATTTCTACCTACTTCTGACTCAGAAAGCCTCACATTTCTACCTACTTCTAAGCCTCATAATGAAATTTTATATTCAAGATTAGGGTTATGGTATTTAACGCATTTATTTCAGTTATATAGTGGAGGTCCGTTTTATTGGTGGAGGAAACCGGATTACCCTGAGAAAGCCACCGACATTCTTTATCTATCACTCAATGAAGCGTGCAATTGTATATTTGTTAAGACATTTATTGTACAATATTTATAGTAATTACTCAATGAAGTGTACAACTGTATATTTGTGAAGATATATTTATGCCACAATATTAATATTAATTATAGCCAGACTCACTTTACTATGTCTTCATGATGTTCAGAAAGTTTTTCACATTCGTCTTTTAGCACTTTATTGTCTCCCTCTAACCTAGAAGTCTGAAATTATATAAAAGTCATATTTACATTTAATAAGTAAGCCATGTGAAGATGACTGGAAATCATGTGACTAACTCAAATTAATGAAAAATCTTAAAGATATCAAAAGGGTAATCTGAAGCTGTTAATCAAAGAAGAACAGACAATACAGTGACAAAATAAGAAAAAGAACAAAGAGCCAAGCAATGTTCCACAAAACACTAGATTAGGTAACACAGAGCCACTAAAAACAGAAGATGAACTCAATTCCTGCTCCTCTAGTGGCACTGATCATGTTACTCATGTTATCTGGTGATAAGTCTTATTCAGAGATGTCATGACATATACATCGCAGGAAGATGAAATCAATTATTCCTTAAATTCGAATTTCAATGTTATGAAAAGTCTTGTCTCAGTCCTTTTCACTCAATTGAAAATATTAAATGATTATGCTTGAATAAATTAATTTGTAGCAAATGCTTGAATTTGATTGGTTAGAATTTTTGATCCATCATGTCATAGATAAAAATTTTAACCGGAAGTCACATGTTGGGGTCTCAATTGGGAAAATTTTTAATTTTAATTCTTTTTAAGCAAAATATTTTTAGGACAAGAAAAAAATTTAATTAGGAATTAATTTATAAGGATTGATCTAAATTTTTTGTTCGGTTCATTCGAAATAAACTCAAAAATGTGGTACACACCCTTACGTAACCCAGTGTGTACCACATTTTTGAGTTTATTTCTTCATGAACTGAAAAAAAAATTGAGATCAATCCTTAAATAAATGTTCAAAGAGAGATAACTCTAACACAAAAATTCTAAAACGTTAAAAGTTGTTTTGTTTTACATTAATACACCAAAAACTAACAAAAATAACATGAAACATGTGCCATTAAATATTTTGTTATCATATGCAACATTTATGATGAATAAATCATAGTAAATAAAATTACATTTATATATCATCATAAATATTGTGAATAGAGCAACAGAATGTGGGATGATTTTTAATGTGCATGTACAACTCGAAACCTGACAACATCACAAAATAATAGCATTTCTTACCAAATCTTCCATGTCTAATAGTCTATCACTAAGAGTTTGTATTTCTGATTCCTTCCTACTAACAGAAGCTGTCAGTCTGTCACATGTATCTTTCCATGTGTCTAGTTCCTGCTGTGTGGAGGTGGCTTGCTGCATCAGGTCTTCATTGGCTTTCCTTAATTTCTGAAAGAAGGATATATTTAAATTAAAACAATTTATTTTTTAATATTATAGTTCAATTTGAAATAAAAAGTAACTGTTGAGAACATCACAAAACACTAGATATATGTTGCTTATTACAAGTCAACTTGGGCACATTTTACATTATTAAAACCTAAAATAAGTAGCATTAAATCAAGTTCATTAATATAAGTTATAAATTTATCTGAACTTTTATTTGCTTGTATGTTATTTATTAAATTCATAATCTCAAAAAACATTCAAATCTTTGCACATTAAAATAATTGTATGCTTTAAAATCTATTTAGCATAAAAGTCACTCAATACATTTGTTTACAGAACCCAAGCAAACCTCAATTCAATAGACACAGCATAACAGCGTTCATCAAAATAAAGTTTGAAGAAAAAATTTATTCATGTTTTGAAGATTTATTAAACATTGGCTTTTCTTTTTGGTTCAGATAACATACCCAAATCTCATATAAAACTACCAGGTACCTGCTATAACACCTTATATGTCTTACCTGACATGCCCATTAGTGGGATAATGAAGAATGAGAGGTTGATGAAAATAGTGTGATCAAAATACTCAACAAAAAGTTTTCTATTGTGGAAAATTAATACAAAATGTAATGGTTAAATCATTAACATTCAGGTGACAGTTCATCAAACCAACGTGTAAATTATCCACGACGATTATCTTACCGTGAATCCAGTTTTAGGATGACCATGGAGGAATTATTTCTCAATGATGATAATGATATGATCATTAGAGATTACATGAAAATGAGATCATCAGAATGTTTTAATTTTTTGATGTGATGAGATGTTTGAATTGTTAACCACGCCAAACTTAAACCACTTGCCGACTGTCTTTGATTGGATTTACTTTCCAACCGCTGCCTGTACTGTTATAAATAAATATGATTCAATTCTACTGCTACGCTACATGATCTTACTTAAAATTTACCCTCCATTCTAAATTAATCCAAATAAATGTCTTGTAAATGATAAATTTAATGGTTTCAACCAAATACCCCGTATATATTTTTTCTAAAACTTACCAATTTTCTATAAATCTAAAGAACATAAAAGTTAAATAGTGCTTTCATTATGCAAATTAATTTAAAATCACTATCTAATTTGGATATTCATGCAAAATAACATTTTTCCATTATTTTTTCTTTTCTTTACCTTTAACAAGTTTAAGAGATTGTCATAGTAACAGAACTGATACAATAAATAATTTTCATACCATTATATTTGTGTTACTCACAGTTTCTAATTCCTGATTTTTATTGTCTAATAGAGTATTGTCATGCCGCAGCTGCCTCAATTCACCCTAAAATATAAGACAAATATTTCTTCACTGCATTATTGTAACAGGGAAAAAAAACGTTTGACGATACCAAATGTGTAATCAGAAGCCGTAAATTTAAGGATAGACAATACAATTACCAAAAGAAAAAGAACAAAAGAACAAACAGTGATCTACAAAAAAAAACTATTCAGAAAACTAAAGATTGAGTATCACAAACTCCACAAAAAACCCAGGTAAAACTCAGGTGCACTGTAGGTAAGCAGTTTCTGCTCCACTAGTGACACCTGTCATGGTATTAATAAATTATCTCCCTTTAGCATCTGCATATTTGATGTTTTTATTTGCATGTGACGTGGAGAGAACAAAATATTTCTACTGGGTAATTATCAAGTCAGAAATTAAAGTAAAAAAGCGAACATATAAAACACAATAGGTCACGCTTTTGTTATATTGTTCTTTATAATAATATATCTAACCTATAGACGATTAAATATTTGTGTAAGAATTTTCTCAGTCCCATCTCATGCATTTATGGTTTAAATATACCACTCTAAAACCAGCAGTTCCTAAGAATCAGTCAACAGCATAGCAAAAAATTGTCAAGCTCATTTATTAAATAGTTTAAGGGAAAAAGGTTTCTTTTTACCACAGAAGTTCTTGTTTGGACATTTTGTAGAAAATAAAACCTACAAATCTTACTTGACAACTTGATACAAATCTTTAATAGTTTTCCTTCATTCTAGATTAATATTTATCGGTAATTTGTTACAGTTTCCTTTGATCTTTACTACCCGATAAATTTAGTAACAACGTTCAGTAGACCATCGACTCGTGATACAAGAAATTATCAGCAGCTGTTGGTCATTTGTCATGCACGGCCTAACGTGATGTCACTAAACCTTTCATTCAAAACAAAGGTCAAAATACAACAAAATAATCACAAAGCTGTGTTAAAATTGTGAAATTACCGATAAAAAATTTTTTTTTTTTTTTTTTCTCGACAAGGATTATCAGGTCAATATCAGATTCACTCTTCGAGCTCATCTGATATGGACCTGATAAACCTTGTCTTGCGAAAAAAATACTAATAATTAATATATATCTTTTATCAATAGGCTATGCAGATCTTCTATTCAAATTTATCTACAGCATATCAGGTCTAACTCATTGAAATATTTGTCAAACTATTAGTAAATATATAATGACATGTGGTGATCTTTCTTATGAGGGTTCAAGATGATATCAAGAAACTTTGACAGTACCATCCTTACAGTTATTTTAAAGCTGACAGAGGATAAAGAGCATACTGAGAATTCCTCCAGTAATAAGGGTTAGGGTTACGGTTATGGTGTTTAATGCCACTTTCAACAATATTTCAGTTATTTTGTAGCAGTCAGTTTTATTGGTGGAGGAAACCAGGGTACACTCAGAAAACCACCGACCTGTCCTAAACCAACTCAGAAAACCACCGACCTGTCCTAAACCAATGACAAACTTTTATCACATAATGCTGTATCGAGTACACCTCGCCATGAACGGGATTTGAAATAACAACTTTAGTGGTGATAGGCACTGATTGCACAGGTAGTTGTAAATCCATCTACCATACGATCACGACAATCTGGTCCAGTTATAAGATAATACCTTTAATGTTTCATTAACTTCTTCTATTTCTTCTTTCTCTCTCTTGTATTCCTTGGCTTTATTGTCTACAAGCTGTAATTCAACAAGATCAACAAATTTAAACATTTATAAGAATTATTTTCTGTTTTGATTGTATTAAAACTATTTGGTATATGTATATTAATGATAAATTAGTAAGCAGTGTTCTTAAAAAAAATCTGTTTATGAGGCATGACATTTATAACAGGTGCAACCTATAATTAGGGGAAACTGACACTCTTATTATTCTTGGATTTTCGATTTGTATTTGAAAATGTATTGCTGAAATACCCAATCTGATTAAAATCACATCTTTCACTTGCTCATCTTAATACTATGTTGTGGCGTGTGAGATCCAAAGAGAACTCATTATGAGTCACATACGAGTGACCCTATGTCATGACCTTTACCATCCAATAAAAATGGTGCTTAGACGACTAAGAAAGCGCTATAATTTAAATGAAACTTCTTTGTTTGTTATGACCAATCCGATTGGTCGAAAGAGTTCATAACCCATATCATATCATTAAATATTCATGACGCAGGGTCAATCGCATGTGACCCGTAATGTGATTTCCTCAGTTCTCACACACTGTGACATATCAGTAAAAAAAAGGGGAGCATGTTAGAGATCTGATTTTAATCAGATTGTGAAATACCCTGTGACTTCATCATTGTTTTCCAGTCTTATTTTTTCCTGTCCTAAATGTATCTGAACAAATTTTCATATACATATTTCTATATTTTTAATTAGAACAATTTTTACAGAATTTTAAGGTATATGAAAGAAAAACCTAATTTCTTTACTAAGACATGAATATCCATTGCTAAGTTATAATCCTATAGTATTATATACCAATGTAAGTATAAATAGATTATACCTTAAAACACAAATTTTACTATATATATTTTACATATAAAATCCACATTCACAAGTAATTCTTGTGAAAATTCCCAAATATTTTACTCAAATTGAGCCATCATGTGAATTTCATTTTACATATAGTAATGTGAATATAATAGTATAATCATGTGACTTTCCAGAATATTTATTGTATAATATAAAAGTATAAAGTTATTTTGTTTTCTTTTAAACATTTGAGAAATTTGGCATGATTTTTATGTATAAGATTGATTCACATGACATTTGCTGATCTTTTTTTTAAATTAAATTAAAATTCATATGATGGGATCACTGCTGTTTACAGAATACAAAACAAACAAAAAATGAAAAATACTCCATAACTCAATAAATAAGGGTTTAAAACTATTATTATACAAACACAGTAATATCTATATACATGTATATAAGATATAGCACCAACATCAAACTATTTATTAATTATATTTTCAATCATTTTCACATTACATATTAGATCAGACCTGTACATACACACTAATAGTAAAACCTAAACCCATTTATAATCAAATATTGTTAAGTTAAAAAAATCAAAGCACCAATTACCATTTTCTTCATCTCATTTAAATGCTGTAAAATATATATAGGTTTTGTAATAATAAGCTTTTACAAAGGAACGGTATGATTAGTATAGAAAATAAAACCATATTTCTAGTCTTGTATCTAACAAGGCAGATTTGTCTTTATACCACACTTCATCTAATGGCTATTTGTAAACGTTACATCTGAAATATTGGAACATATTGATGGTATTTGGTCATGAATTTCATCCTCGATAGGCATTTGAGAATAAATTATTGCATAAATATCTTCAGAATCACTTTTTCTATAACCTGTAAACTGGTTTGAATGAGAATTTAACTTTTTCAATGGTCGAAAAAAAGGAGTGAAAGGGTTATCTCCCTTTCTTATGCTACCTTTTATGGTCAATTAATTTAAACCTTATTAAGGGGTATGAAGAATAGCAATCATTTTTGTGTTATTGTCATTAAAGAAATAGTGTCTGCAATTTTATGCCTGTCAGTTTTTTTGCAGTGAATAGTCAATTTATATATTGAAAAGATAAAAAAAAATAAAAGTTTTTAGTAATTAGGTATCGTCTTCCTAGTCATTGACAATGTTTGTAAAGAGTTTTGTAAATTACATCACCAGTATTTAACAATACACAGGAGATACTGAGTGAGATCATTTGTTTATAACTCTTCATCTTTAACTCCAATTGACAGTCTGCTGGTGACCTGTGTTGATTCTTGTTTTATTATATCTTGACAAAACTTGACAGCAGACGTAGAAAACTATATAATAATGACATTCTAAGAACTCCATACCAGACAGTAAATGTTAGTAAAACTATAAACTCCTGGTATACTCCAGGAAGTCAAAAACATAAACAGTACATATTTCTGGTCATACAATAGGGATTTATTGTTTAAGGAAGGAATTTTCTATATCTGAAAACATACAATTATTAATATCTAAACTAACATACACCATGAAGGAAAAAGGGGAGATCACTCTATATAACTATTTGGACCAAGCCATGTGACTAGAAAAAATAATTGTTTCCTAAATTTGAGGAAAGGGTATTTGAAGTTGTGATAACTTGCCCCAGATGTACCGGCATGTCCAGTAGAATTCTGGAATTTATTCCTCAGATTCTAAATCATGAAAATAAAAACTTACATATCACAAGAAAATGAAAGTGGAGAGTTTATTGCAATGAATATAAAGAGATCTCTTTATTACTAAACATATCTGTATTAGATGATGAGTTTCTGTGCTTTATATATTAAACAGTGGTTTAAGTTGTCTTCCAAGAAAGTTACCTTTAATGAAGGATTTACTTTTAACTCAATCAAATCAATGTAAAATAGCTTCATATTTATATAGTATTATACTTAAAACTGTTAATTGGGACAAACACTTAAAAATATAAAAAAAAATATGCAATATTTTTGATTGTGAGTATTATAATACTTAAATATTTTATTTAATGCATTGAACCAAAATACATTTTACTCTGACCAAATAAATAAAACAAGTTTAATGAAAATAGCAAAAAAAAAGAAAAGAAAAAAGATGCAGATTTATAATACAAACCATATTTAATCTATCCACTTCGTCCTTCAATCTATCTCTTTCTGACATGGCAAATTCAGCCTGCTGTGCAGTGACTTTTTTACCATTTTCTAAGGTACTTATTTGTTCTAAAGATCTTTCATAATAAGCTCGTACTGAGTTGAGTTCTGATGATAGATCCTGATTTGCCTAGAATAAAAAAAGAAACATCATATACAGTTTTGGCTATGTCTCATGGGGCATACCTATTAGCAGCAGACGAAATACATACCCATTACATATACATAGTGTGTTGGTACAAGACTTTGTATCAGGTTGAGCCTGTTGTGTGACCCAATATCACTACGAGTCGCGAAAGCGACAAGTTGTGATGCGGTTAGTTCATGCAATAGGCAAGACCTGATACAGTCTTGTACCAACTCACTATGTATGTAATAAGTTTATCTAACATTTCAATTAAATCAAAATTAAACAAATAACAAGGTTCGAATTAGAATTTGTTCAATACTCTGAGGGAGACTACATTTTGTGCATGATGTCACGTTATTATTTGTTGCCGTCCATTCACCAATGTGTCATTATATTACTGTTTGATCACTTTCATCGTTACTGTGCAATTGTCGGATAATGTTTTTTTTTATAGAAATGTGGACTGCACAATTGCCAGAAATATTGAAACTATGTCATTGGAAATGAGAATATGACCGTATATTTGCGATATATAATATGAATGAATCCACATTTAACAAACGCTTTGTTTACATTGCTTACATTGATGTGTTTACCCCGCATTCCAATGTTGAATGATATGACATCATGACAAAGTAGTTCGGCAGAGAAGATATTGTGCCACGTTACATAGTTCTTTTATCACCACAGTGTGGTGAAGCAACATCTTGTATCAGACACCTTGTATCAGAGAGGCGACTTTCTTTAATTTCAAAGGAAAACGTAGATAATGTTAGATAAATGCCATTATAAAGAAATGTAGGTAACCTGTTGATTGGATGAAAAGGGTGATATTTTACCAGTGCATTGATAAAATAAAACTTGGAACTCATGGATAGAAAAATTGGTATTCTACTCATGGTATACTTTTTATTGTAATAATCCTTAACAAACATTAAGTCAATTTTCCTCCTAAATCTACAAGTCTTACACAATATAAGCCTTTAGCTACAGTTAGTTTATGATTTGTCTATAAATGACCTTAGTATAAGTATTATCAGTAATTACATATCACATGAGGATTCATATCATTTTGTCCTACTTGATTTTGTTTTTTGTTTTTTTATATAAGAGCTAGAAGACAGTTTTGTTTTGTCAATTCAGGTACAAAACTTTTGGTTTACTGAATACATGTAAAATATATTCATGTATGGCAGTCCCCTTCTTACAAGGCCACCCTCTTATCAGGCCATATTTCTGATGCACTGAGGTAATAAAATAGTACTAAACTGTCCCCCTCAAGAGAAGTCACTCCTCTAATAAGGCCATTTTTCACTGAAGAAGGGGGTGGCCTTATAAGAGAGGGACTACTGTAATAACACATCTTGAAATAACAATAACAGGAGCTGTGTTTCTCAAGGTAAATTGTAGTTGAATGGACACTTGGTCCAGTAAGGAGTACGAATTACTAGACCCAGCATCAAGTCTACAGGACATTCACATACTCCACAAAGGAGGTGTTCAGATTCCTACTGGTCATTTGGTCCTGTAATGAATAACCTTTTACTGGACCAAACCAATTTTTACTGGATATTGCCACAAGTCCAATGGACCTTGGGAATGACTGCAGAAGGAAGTTATTTCACATTTCCCATCATACCTTTCTGTAATCCATTAATTCCTCCTCTAAATCAGCAGCTTGATCTTGTTTCTTTTTAGCAGCATTTTTAGCTTTAGACACTTCTATCTCTTGATCGTGTATTTGTTCTTCTAATACTGCCTTTGTCTGTAAATCAGTGATAATATTTATATGTTTATATATTGGTCTGATGTCACCAACTTTATATTACAGATATCATACAAATATCATACAATCCTGAAACTTATATACAGATGTTCATGTATACTGGTGTCTAACAATTTCTCACAGAGTACCTATTCTTGACACTTAATTTTTATAAGATCCGTATGAGGAAATTATTATCTTACAAAATCTCAAATATTTCTTGCAGAAATACAAATGATAAGGTCCTTGTTTGACAAGAGAAAAAATAATTAGAAATTGGCTATGTATTTATCAGGAATATGCAGATACTTTCTGGGTAGCCAGAATTGGTACATGGCAAGAATTGATTAGACACCAGGTTTAGAAGAGAATGCTTAAACAGTGATGCCCAACAATTCCACTAATATCAACGAAACGAACAATCACCTCTCCCCTTAACTCACTGAACATAAAAAAATGCCATGACATATGACGTTTGAAATCCAAGTCCTGACTTGGGACTGCCACAAAATTAAAGCGAGTTCAACCTATTAATGGGATCCAAACCTTTCTCTCTTAATAACTAGACCTCCAACAGAAATACATGTAGTACCTGCTTATAAAAATACAAAGAGCTGTAGAATTTAAATATTGGGAAAAAATTTGATCTAATAATTCCACAAATCTAACTACACAACAGTTTGATTCTCATGTTTGATCACGCAAATACTACAGTATCAGGTCTTGTGTGGAAAATATACATACATTTTAAGAAATTTTAAGCAAAGTTGCAAATTGAATAAAATGATGGAAAAATAAGACAGAATAAATAAATACAAAAATGACCTGCTCAACACCATTTTAAAATAAAATGCCTGAGAAAGAAATATTATATTTCGTGACATGAATGTGATTTTCATGTAAATCAAATTAAAATATGCTGGGTACAGATGAAGGTTCCCTGGGTAGCAACTCACTGCATCCTGGGTAGGGGATATGGGGTGCTCTCTTGGGGGGGGGGGGGGGGTTTCAGGTCAAAATACAGAAAGCCTTACCATGGACCATAGTGGGTAACAAGCTTGGAGAGGTCCAAGCTACCTGCACTTCAAAGATTTCTTTTGAAGATTTCGGAAAAGAGTAGGCACATTGTAGCTACCACAAAAGATTAAATTATCTTTATCCCTACTATACAATTCCAGTGGCAGTCCAAAGATGTTGCCTCAGGTGACCCATCTCTCCCTCAATTCTATAATAGTTTTTATATATCATTGAACTTGTTCTTGTCCTGAATATAGCTGAAATACTGCCCTGTGGATGTTGATCAATAATCAATCAATGAAATCAACATATGTAGTAAAACATGTATATCTTTTTATTTGATTTTCAAAACATTATATATTATAAATTTTAATACCAAGGTGTGTTAATTCAGTGAAAACCACAAGATTTAACTGGAATTATTCAAATTGACCAAATGGTAAACATAACGAAAATAACTTAAAAAGTCAAGTAAAAGTCAGTATATAATAACACGATTTGTTCTCGTTAAAATATAGCTGCGGAGTCGTAGCCCTTATGGTCCTTGGCCAGTTTTCTGATATTTGCAGACCATGGTCCGCAAATATAAAAAAAAACACAAAAAACAAGGATCTAAAGAGCTACGGTTCTGCAGCTAGTTAAAATATACATATATGGTATAAACAATTATCCAGACTGACACAGAAGTACCGGTATATTTATGATCAGAAGCAGAAATATTATAAGCAGTAAATAAAGCCAAAGTAGATTTAAAGCTAAGATAAAATCACCTTTAAATAAAAAATAACCCAGCATTATGAAAAAGTTAAAAGGAAAAAAATCCTTAATTCACTAAAATAATATCCCAAAGCTATAAGTAAAATACTAATCCTTCATATTGAAATACAGATTGATATACATATATATATATAGAAAAATAACCAATCCTTAAAAGTGTAATGTATACCTTAGACATAATTACATAAGTCTGGAAAGTGAGAGTAAAAATGTCATGGTAATCTTCCTGAAAGTTTTCAGCCGATAATCAGCATTTAGAAAATGGACACACATACCAATTTTTAACCGTATCACTTAAAATTTCCAATTTATGACTAAATGATCTAATTGCTCATCCATAACTTCCAAATTAAAATGGCTGAATTAAGGGTGTAGGCCTGGGTAACCCCCAAATTTTCCCATCATTCAATTTTTTTTTAATTTGCACCATGGAATAGTTATGTCTAAATACATTTTCTGACAAAGTTTCAAGAAATTTCACCGTGCCGTTTTCTCGATAGCACATCCTAAATATAGCAATTTTGGGGGTATTCC
>MJUT01001314.1:74383-87335 GCA_002080005.1 Gigantidas platifrons | reverse complement strand
TTCAATAGAAAAAGGTTGTCACGCAAATTGTGTTACATTTCTGGCATTTTTGACAACATATTTCGATGAACATTTTTTCTGGAAAGAGATATTTCAATGATATTTTGTGGGCATATAATATTAACACACTGCCTGACACTGGCATAAGCAGCAATAATATATTAAAATACAAGGAGTACAACTATGGAAATGTAAAAGGAAAAGGAGTCATATTTTTTAACTGGCCAAATCCAATGTAAACAATCTTTATCACCAAGAAGCTTGGAATTGAGGTGGAATTTTCAAACGCACAGATGATCATATATTTGAGAAGACACTGAAAATAGAGTTATCTCCCATACCCCAGGTCTACACCCTTAAGTTACAGGATAATAATTATGACTACCGCTTTTATTGGGGGAAGACATCAGAGTTCAAGAAGATAAGCAATATCTTTCTACAAGTCACTGACAAACTTCATTAAATGAAATTGTATTGAATATAAAACATCACAAGGTATAAGACAAACTCACTAACTTTTGTCTCCAATTATAATATATTTATGTTGAGGTAAACTAAACTAACATGTGATAACAGTCATGCAATAACAGCTATGTGATAGCTACCATGTGATACCAATATTTATCTCACTTAGAAATCTCAGTATTTCACAGGCTTCTATGTAATAAATGACATTATTATATAGATAGCTGTGAATTACAGAATTTTCCGAGTTAAATAAAAACGATAATTTCACAGTGAAATTATCGTTTTTAATTTCATTCTCGCTATATTTCGATGTTGGAAAAGTAATTCCGACAACGAAATGGCGCAAAATATAGCGAGAGTGAAATTAAAAACGATAATTTCACTGTGTGAAATTATCATTTTTATTTAACTCGAAAAATTCTGTAATTCTACGCTACACACGCAATATAGTGCAATTAAACTCATTTTATATTAAATTCGATTTGAAACATTTTTTTATCTATATAATAAATACTATAACTAATTGACGAGTTTCCTTATCAAAAATATGTCACTCATGACCAAATAATATTGTAACTCACTCATGCACTGTGCGCATTTGTGAATTACTGCGTTATTTGGTAATTCGTGACATATTTTTGATAATGAAACTCGTCAATTAGTTATAGTATAATTAATTTTTTACTTTTAATATATTCTACTTTTACTAACAACTGAAATGCATTCAAGGTTTTACTCAAATTATCTCCCCTTTTCATTAATTGTTAAATTATCTCCCTTGTGTCTTACCCTTTCTAACTGTTCGTTGTTGACTAACATCTGTTGTAATTTATTATTAGTATCCATCTTTTCTGCAAATAATCTGTCTTTTTCAGCACCAAATGATGTCATTTTTGACTTAAAATCTTTCCCTTTTTCTTCAGCAATTTCTAACTGTTTTACAAGTTTTTGTTTTTCCTACAATAAATTTAATTTACAACGTAACATATTTATTGAGTATCAAATACATATAGATGTTTAAGTATATATCATAGTAGGGAATACACAGGCAATATCATCTGCAAATATTCTGTGATTATATGCAAAACAAGTTATAATCTGAATTTTTTTTTAATGATTTTAAGGAAATTGAATTCATATAAAAACTAGACAAAATAAATTCCATTATAAACATAATAACAGTCAGTGTTAAATGGACAATGACAGTGTTTGCATGAGAAATAATAGAACAGTGTTTCTACATACATCAGCTAATGATTTCCATGAGCCTGCCAACTTTTCATTCTCATCTTTCATTGACTGTGTGAGATTCCTTAGTTCTGATAACTGACCAGAGACTTCACCAATTCTTTTCTGCAAGTTACTGTTATCCTGAAAATGGTAATGATCAGTGTAAAAACAAAGATGTAGACAGCACGAGAGTTGCTACTGCTGTCATGTAGGAGAAACAATGTCATTTAAAAGGAAATATTTTTATCCAACAAGTGTCTAGGGAATTGAGAGTTATAACAAACTTTAAAATTTCAAATGTATGCAATAACCAAGACTCCAGGTAGCATTTGGAAATCAATACTCTGCATAATAAAGAGAAACAACTCTGGAACATTAAAAGTCAGATACCTCAATATTGAACTCCATCTGAACTTTATCCATCTAAATGTTAGGTGACATAAAAATTTGAAACACACTATTTATAGAATAGTAAACATGAAAGCTTGTTCTTGTATTTCCACAATATGGCCATTTTTCTATAAGGAGTGGAATTATGTGCTATTTTTTTTTATCTGTTCATCAATGTTTATAAACTCTGCATTCACTCATAATCTTTATTTAGTCATTCAAACTCTATTAGTTGGAAAGTGAGCTGGGCAAGTTGCAATGACGAACATTTTGAAAATAACATTCAATACAATAATAAATCAGGTGAGTCATGTGATACTGATTGTTAACTTACTTCTTGAAGATGCTTAACCTCCACTCTCAGATTAGTGTTCTCCTTTTCCATTGGTTCAAATTTTGACCTTGCTAAGGTCATTGCTTCTTTTGAAACAGCTATTTCTTTCTTCATTGTTTCCCTGTCCTGTAAGCAATAAAGTATACAAATGGCTTTAAATGGAATTGTTTTTTAGTGAAAAAGGATATAGACATAAATAAGCACGAGAAACTATCAAACATTACACTTAGACACATATTAGAGTAAACGAACGCTGCTTATCTTTGTGTTATCATCATTGATTTCTCACATGTAAAAACCCACTGTACTTGGTAGTCAGAATTTCATCTTTTTCATGACACATTATTATATAACTTACTTTAATTTAAATTTTAACAAATATATTGTAATAAAAACAAAGACACCTAATTTAGTGTGGACAACTCGTTTCTATAACAACATTCATCAGGTATGCCCATATATTGGAAACATTTTTTGCGTCAAATAAAAAGACAGAGTATTCCAAGAAACATGGTTTTAAGACAGTATAACTATTAATACAATGCTAACAAGATGAACTGTGAGCTAATGCTCACTTAAGATACCCCCGCATATATGTTCAATGTGTATAAAAACCAACTAAGTCGGCAAACAGGAAGTAGGAATCTGACAGATCCAAAATCGCTTCCCACAATATCGCATACCTATATGAAGCTTGTGACCAAATATCAGATTTCTTCTATCATTAGTTACTGAGAAAAATGCGACGAAAAATGAGCATATATGCTCAATGTGTAAAAAAATCAACAAAGTCGGCAAACAGGAAGTAGGAATCTGATGGGTCCAAAAACGCTTCCCACGATATGGCATAACTAAATGAAGCTTGTGACCAAATATCAGATTTCTGCCATCAATAGTTGCTGAGAAAAATGCGACGAAAAATATCTTGGACGAACGAAAGGCAGGATGGACGGACAGAGGTAAACCAGTATACCCCCTCCCTTCCGGGAGCGGGGGTATAATAATAAAGAATTTCTGAGTTGGTCATGCTACACAAGACAATATCATCTAGTCTAGCTTGTTCATTTGTATCATTCTATTGATTCAGTTTTACACAAGATAGGCAGCCATTTTCATTTTCTAACATTGTTAAGTTTTGTGTAGTTTGTTCATTTGTATCATTCTTTTTTTCAGTTTTACCTGAGAGAGTCGGCCATTTTCATTTTCTAACATTGATAAGGCTTGTGTAGTTTGTTCTATTAGCACCATGCGTTTATGATTATCATTTTCTGTGACTTGATGTTGAGCTTGTAGTGATCGTAACTGGAAATCTAACTTGTCTATCCTAAAATAATACAATCATATTATATTAAAATATATAATTTTAAGTCATTTCAGTTTCCTCATGTATCTCAAATTTCTATAAATTATCAGTAATGTTCTAAAAATTACAGTGAAACCTGTCCAAACCAGAACTGGAATAAAACAAAATCTGGTATAAACCAAACTTTAAATAAAGTTGCAGTAATGGAAATGTTTATTAATTTAACCTGTATATAATGAACATCTGTCTATTCCGAACATATTCTACTGGAACAATGATGGCATTACATTTGTATTGGATTATTTCAGAATCCTAAATAATTTATCCAAATGATACCTAGATTTTAACACTTCTAATATCAGAATACACTAATCATGGATACTTAGATAAATAACACTTTATATATATTAAAAGGGGCGCCGTGATCGTATGGTAGTAGGATTTACAACTACCTATGCAATCTGTGCCTATCACCACTGATTTAGAATCACAATCAGGGCGAGGTGTATAACATTATGTGATAAAGTTTGTCAATGACTTGTGACAGATCAGTGGTTTTCTCCGGGTTCTCCGATCTCCTCCACCAATAAAACTGATTGCCACGATATAACTGAAATATTGTTGAAAGGGGCATTAAACACCATCAAAACAAACAAACAAACAATATACCTGTCTTGCATTTCCTGTCTTAATCTAATATTTTCCATTTTTAAATAATCTCTTTCTTGTTCCAGAGTTTCAAAATTTTCTATTCTTCTCCGGTATTCCTGTAAAATAAAGCGTAAAATATTCTAAAGTGATAAAATCACATATAAATAAAATAAAGTTGTAGTTTTTCATGTTTAATATTGCTAATTAATGTCATAGTACATTGTATATAAAATACTTATAAACAAATGAATTTATAATAGTGCATTATTTTAAATTAATGTAAATATCTACAAACAAGACAATGACAATTAAAATTGTTTCAATTGAAAAATTCTACTTAAGAATTGAATGCAATCTTGTGTAGTTTTATTGCCGTATGAAAGCATTAACTGAAATACATTTTGTATGAATCTTCAAAGACTTATATAAACATTATTACATTATTAAATACAACTGAAATGAACATTATTTGTTTTAACATTCCACATTTTCAGCTGTTGTGTAATTATTAGTTATCATGACATTTGTAAAAAGTTCCCAGAAGTGGTCATGGTTGAATGGTTGTACACTTCATTGACTGATAATGTTACAATTTCAGTCACATGTCAACCTTTTGACCAATCACATTGGACTATTTAAATGAAATGAACACAAAATGCAGTTTATTCTAAAATAAAATTCTTTATGTTTTTAGAGGACTCAACTGTTAAAAGGGAGATAATTCAAACTGATCGTTAGAATACTAGATTCTTATGCAATAGCTTGAATACATTAGTTAGCAATTTAAATTTTTAAATTAAGCACAAGCAATTTTACTTAGTAATAGAAATACCTTAATTTGAATATCGGGTTTCAGAAAATAAATTTTAATTGGTATTTATTACATCAACCAATCAGGAGGCTGGATTACACTCATTACAGCATTGTTTTAAGAAAGCTTTGGCCAAAGGTCACGTTTGTTGTGACTCTGATGAAATTTTCTTTACGTTTTGTTTAATGGGTTTTTACAATATTTGATAATTTGGATATTTTATATATTATATTTGCGCAAATTGTGGATAGTTTTTTTTAATCAGAACTTTATTCTGTGAGTACCTTTTATTCATTTCAACATAATTGTGGGATCACAAACATGGCGACTTAACTGTTATGTAACTTTCACGCTATCATAAGTGAAGCATCAGTGCTATATCTGAGCATGCGCATGCATTACGACAGTAATTTGTAAACAAACAATATGGAAACTCACAGGAAAAAGCGAGTAGTTTTATTGGGCCATAGTTTTATCCGTAGGCTTGGAACTTTTATAAACAGCTCTGATTTTTATCGTAACTTAAGACTTGATTATTCTGAATATGAGTTAATGATACGTGCAAAAGGTGGTTTAACAACGGAACGTTTGATCCATGAGCGGAGCGACTTGTTTTCCTTTGAAGACACAGAAAAACCTGACATTGTTTATTTGCAAATAGGCGGCAATGACTTGTCAGATCACATATTATCACCAACAAAAGTTGCAAATTCAATTTACTCGTTCGCATGTTATTTGAGATATGGATTGAACATTAAGATTGTGGTTATTGGACAGCTTTTATTACGAAATCCAAATAATGTTCACAAAGACTATAATTCAAATGTGATGACTGTGAATTCCACTCTCGAACTTCTATGTAAACAGGAATTTCTCAACATAATTTTCTGGAAACACCATGGGTTCTGGGCTGATTTGAGACACATACATAGAGATGGCACACACTTAAAAAGCAGATGGAACTCAAATGCAATGGAACGATATATTCGCATTTCATCCTTCAAATTACAGGCATAATATTCACTAAGCTAAATTTTAGGTGTCCATTATAGGGTGCACGTAAAACAGGGTCAGGATTTGCCTGCCTGTGTGAAATTTATCATTGTCTTGATAGGAAGAAAAGCTAAACTTTAGTTTTAGGGGCATTTCCATATAAAACAGTCAGGTTTTGCCTGCTAGCAGGCTAGGTAGTAATTATGAAATGCCTATATGTGCATGTACATATACAATGTATCTCATTTGTATATGTTTGTTGTTAATTTTATTTTTTCATAAAACAACAACACCCCCCTTTTTTCTTGATTATCTCAACTGTGCGACAAGGTCAGGATTTGCCTGCTTGCCCTTTGTTGGGAGTATTTGTCACTTATATTGTAACAATTTTTATTTTGTATTGAATTGTTCATATTGTTTGCTGTACATATTATATGGTGTTGTTTAAATAAATGTGACTGTGGAGGTGACAAACCCCTATTCAATTTTGTTTGGAGATATACTGATATATGATGTTGTTTAAATAAATGTGACTGTGGAGGTGACAAACCCTTATTCAATTTTGTTTGGAGATATACTGATGCTACAAAACATTTGTGTGAGGAATAGGACACTATTTCAATTTGACATTTACTGTATGCTGTATTGGTCAGCAGTTGGCTGCTTTACAGCTGGACTTCACTTTGTTGATTTTGACATTTTGTTACAGCCATAGTACATTTACATTATCTAAATTGGATTGTTTGTCTTGCTATACTATTATATGTTTTACAGCTAATTAAAGCGGTTTCCATGTACATAGTCTAAGTGCAACCATTCCGGGTTTGGCATTTTCGTCCCATTCAAATATAAATTTTAATGGGACTAGTGGCCGTTTTTAAGTGCCAACCCTTTTTTGTCTCAGGGAGTATTGTTCATTTCACAGGGAGTGAAGGACATAAATTTAGTAAAAAATGTAGATATTGCATGTTCTTATTTTTGTTGCACTCCCTGATCTTTACATTGTATTATTTCACATTATTACAACTTATTCGTCATTTTGAATAAATGACATTTATGGGATATATATTGAGTTTGTTATTCTATCTCCCATATCCAAAAAATCAAGCGGCTTGGTTGCACTGGTAGTACAGAGAATAGTGTAGAAAGTTTCAGGTTTTTTTCTCTACAGATTTGGGTATCACAATTTATCTGCTATGTCATGTGGTGTGGACATTTCTTTCCGAAGTAAAACATAAATGCAGTTTATTCTAAAATAAAATTCTTTATGTTTTTAGAGGACTCAACTGTTAAAAGGGAGATAATTCAAACTGATCGTTAGAATACTAGATTCTTATGCAATAGCTTGAATACATTAGTTAGCAATTTAAATTTTTAAATTAAGCACAAGCAATTTTACTTAGTAATAGAAATACCTTAATTTGAATATCGGGTTTCAGAAAATAAATTTTAATTGGTATTTATTACATCAACCAATCAGGAGGCTGGATTACACTCATTACAACATTGTTTTAAGAAAGCTTTGGCCAAAGGTCACGTTTGTTGTGACTCTGATGAAATTTTCCCACCACCACCCCAACATACATGTAGCCACCTGCATCAACACCTTTTTTAATTTTATTTTTGTCTCGGGGAATGGCCGTTTTTAAGTGCCAACCCTTTTTTGTCTCAGGGAGTATTGTTCATTTCACAGGGAGTGAAGGACATAAATTTAGTAAAAAATGTAGATATTGCATGTTCTTATTTTTGTTGCACTCCCTGATATTATCTGCTGAGGTTTATACTTAAGATATTGACACTTCAACACAAGTCTAACCTCAAATTATCTGGGTGGGGGTTGTTACAGGGTGAGCTTCCACCGAGTACCTGTGGAATATGACAGTGTAAATGTACATATCTGGTGGAGTATATGGGTCTGATGGTGTCTTCTTTGTGTTTACAACGAGTCGTGTATATAATCATGTAGTATAGTTAGTGGGATGTCTAAGGGCGACAATTATTTATTCAGATTACATATTATAGTCTTGTTATCTAAGACTTATATTTATATTCCCCCGAAATGTAGACATCGTCAATAACTGCTCACTTACATAAACTAACCATTCAATAATACATTTCTCTGACGTCACACAGTGGATTATTTTTAAGAATCTACAGTTGATTATTTTGTTCTTGAATATACGAACTTTAACCTTTTACTATTTTAGGCTTAAAAACGTGTTTTACTTATTTTGGGACTTTCGTGTCTCGAACCACTGCTGGGCTTTTTTCAGTCAAAACTTCCATCTTACCACTCGGCTAAGTTGACCACATTAAAAAATTCCATAATTAGTATATATAACTCTTGATAGTAAGCTTTGTTAAAAAAAATATCAACAATTTGCTTAAAAAAACAATTGATCAATATATACAAGACACGATACAAGTATTTGAGTTCTGACATAATTTATGTTCAGAACTGACGAGTATTCTCGCAATGCAAAAACAACCAACGAACCGACGCAACTTAACAAATCAGACAAACCACAGGTGAACATTGGGAACACTTGAAAGACCTTGAAATATCTAAATATAAACGATTCTATTCACTTGAAAGACCTTGAAATGTCAAAATATAAACGAGAATCGAAAGCACGGATGACGACAATTTTTGGGGGGTTTTTTTTCTGTTAATTGTGGCTTATTTAGCTTTCTGAACATTAAAAAGATAAAAATATAAAATGAAAACGCTGTTGCAGATAGAAATGTATTATGTGAGAGAATACACTCCAACTTGTAGATTCTTAAAAATAATCAACTCGACCCTGACGGGTATCGTTGATTATTTTTAAGAATCTATAGTTGGAGTGTATTCTCCACTACTTAATGCTAACTGTTGTTAGAGTGAAGGGTATGTATTCTACCTTAATAGCATATATACGTGTCAGAGAGTTATATAAGACCCATATGTATATTCCCACGCCCCCAAACAATGTAGACATCGTCAATAACTGTTCACTTGTATAAACTAACCCTTCATTAATGTTAACTGACGTTAGAGTGGAGGGTATGTAGTCTACCTTTATAACATATATATTAATACGTGTCAGAGAGTAACAAATAGTATAAAACAACATATAAATAAAAAGAAATACTTTAAGTTGCTGCATCATATTTGTCTACAACAGAAAAAACTTACCATGCGCTGTAACATCGAAAATATTTCCATTTAAAATCACGAAAGCGAGTGGTAAAAAGTAGGAACATTTCATTGTCACAGAATACATGTAGAACTCACCACAATTCTACATATTTTGTGTAATTTGTCATATTTAGCCAGGATATTCCGTGACAAATTTGCGTGCATACAAAACACTGTAATGTATACCTTGCACATGTTACAATTGTTATTCCATTTTTAGAATAACTTTTATGCTTGTGAAAATACCTGGTAGATACTTAGAAAAGTATAGATTGATAGTCATTCATGTGTTACTTCTTGTCAATGATATTTACACAAGCATAGAAACGTTGCTATTCGTCCTTTCCCGCAAAAAATGAGGGGTTCTCCCAAGGTTTCGGAGATTTGCTTGTGACGAGACCTTTTCTTATCGCACGTGTTAGATTATCATTTCCGTTTTAAAACATTAAAACGGTATTTTACTGCAAGTCATAAGTTCACACCCAAATTAAAAAGGAAAAAAATGAGGGGGTGTCACAAGGTTTTCAAGATATGTTTACGACGAGACAAGTCAGTTTTGTTAATTAAACCTTTTCCAATCACACGTGTTGGACTGTCATTTCTGTTTTAAAATTAATGGTTTTGGTCGAAGTTCAAGTGAAGTCAAGATACATGTGTTGACGTACCGGGGGTATTTTGTTCCCCATTTACCCCTCGTTGCTAATGATTTTGTTGGTGCCAAAGTTGATAATTTCACTGAAAAAAATGAAACCTTTAGGGCCAAGTTCGGTTGGAACCCGATAGAAACCCTGGTGTTGGCTTGGGTGACGTCATACTAATATTAATTGGATGCGCGCGCAACTTTCCATTTGGACACTGTTGTGCGATCTCGAGTAACTCCCAGCATTAATCTAACATTAATCATTGACCACGAACAGGGGGAGAAAATCTGTACATTATATATCAATATACTCCTGCTTACTCGATTCAAATCGTGTATGATTTTCTGCTTGTTTAAGACAATTAAAAGTTTGAAAAGTCTCTCCCGTGTAGAAACGTAAACACATGTACCATGGTATTTGGCCCATAAGACGATGATTTTCCCTTCCTCATCCGAGATTGACACAGCAATCAAAAGCAAAATCATAAAAAAGTATTGAAATAAACAAAAACATGTGATCAATGTTAAATTTGACAATTCAAGTCTAAAATGATCAAAATACAAACTTACAATTCTGCATCGTTTCCCCCTGATGCCATCTTGGATCTCGAATAACCCTGGGTCGACGCTGGGTTAGAAGAGTAACAAGGTCAAAAGTTCAATTGCGTCATTGTTTCTATTATTAACACTTTCCCGGGTGGTTCATATGGAACCCGAGTAACGCGAGTTCGATCCCGGGTCCCATTCGAACTTGGCCTTAGATAATCATGCGTTAATCTATGAACCGTGTGTTATAATGCCACTTTCAATATTTCATTTATATACTACACATATTCACTTTATATATCAAAATTAGGTACTTGTGCATTTTATCTGAATATGGAATCACTCTAAATGGACACAATTATGAAGTAGAAGTATCCGACGTGTGTATGTTCGTCCGTCCGCATGCCGTACAGTTTTCTAAAGTATCACTACCCAGTCGTCAAATGTACTATAGATGTTCTTCTGGGGAGGGGATGCCAAAGAAGTGTTGTTTGTATCTTTCTGGAGCAATTTGAAATAGAGGATGGCCGCCCCTGACATCTGTTTGGTTAAAACATTTTCACCTTCTTCTCCTGAAAGACTGCAGGTGGAACCATCAGACGTAGGTGGGGCCATCCAACGTACCAGATATGCTTCTCTATGCACTGTCACATTAACCATTTTCCATTATGGCTAAGCTGTTTAGGCTCTTTGGTTTTATTGCTCCCAAAACTTTTAAATTATTTGGGTTTCCATTCTTCCAATTTTAAGCGTACCTGATAAAGGTTATTCCAGAAACACTTCGTGCGCACTAAATATTATTGCTACGTTTTTATTCCAAAATATGGTATTTATTTTTCATATGCTTATTCCTTTCCATATTCCCGTGAAAATCACAAGATAAATTGCCAAGTTTTTTTTATTCTCGCTTGGAAATTTGAATGAATGAATGCGTCCTTGATTTTGTCTACGGATGTGTAACTTTACACGGCCATCATCTGTGTTTATAATGGGACGCCGAGGTGTTTACCTTGCTTTATTAAGAAATGTTTGAAGATTCCACATGATTAATCAGAAGCCGTAAGCAGAAGTCGGACAGACAATCAAATGGCCAAAAGAAAAAGAACAAAATGACGAACAATCATATCCAATACACTACGCATAACACTAACGATTGCGAAGCACGAATCGCACTAAGACAGGGGGTAAATTCAGGTGCTCTGTTAGGATTAACAGTTTATCCTTCACTAATGGCAGCTGTCGTGTTACTGTTGTTACAAATCCGGTGATAATTCATAAATGAGGGAATATTGTCTCTACATTTTAAATAACAACTTTCTGTTTATCTGAGGTTTATTTGCGAGTTAAATATAATAATGTTGTGTGCCAATGTTTCGGTCTTCATTTTGCATACTAGTTCACCTTATCAAGAATTCCGGGGATATCCGACCATATTCTTTAATATTTGTTATTACAATAAAAACATTATCAAATATATTTTAGCACACGATATAAACATGCTGTGTGTCTGTGTGTGTAGCATGAATGCAAGTTACCGGGTATACGTATAATTTATTGACATTGTATTATTGTATTTGTTTTCATTCTTCTACGGCCACAGGGAAGAGTAACTTTATGTATACTGTGTTACACTCTTAAAATAAAGTATTTATTATTATATAGATAGTTATGAATTACAGAATTTTCCGAGTTAAATAAAAACGATAATTTCACAGTGAAATTATCGTTTTTAATTTCACGCTCGCTATATTTCGCGCCATTTCGTTGTAGACGTCATATGAAGACTTCTAGTTTGAAACGTAAAGATTAGACGTTATTTGGCTTCGTGTACGCTTCAATTTTGATGAAATTTAACTAAAATAATATTTCAAGGTAAGCATTTTAATTATTTTATTGTCGTAGGTGGGTGGGCGCCATGCTTTTGAAGCGATACACATTTTTGTATATCGCTACGCTATACACGTAATATAGTGCAATTAAACTCATTTTATATTAAATTCGATTCGAAACATTTTTTTTTATCTACATGTATATAATAAATACTATAACTAGTTGACGAGTTTCATTATCAAAAATATGTCACTCATGACCAAATAACGTTAAAAGGTAAAGGTAAAAGGTAAAATATATTTAGGTTTAAAAATTTCAACATCATACACAAGTGTTTAAAAATTTCTCGTTAATTTGAAAATAAAACATAAAACTGCCATCATTAACAGAAACTTCAATCCACTCATTGTAACTGCTGAGAACTTTCTTACCAATGATAGCCCATGAAAGCCATTCAGCTTATTTTCAATGGGATCCTTTACAAGTATCAGCTTAAAGTTCAAGTGGATATTAAAAGATCAACATGAGCGGGTAGAGGGATTACTTAATTTCAAAATAAGTACATTATCTATGAA
>MJUT01001314.1:50082-73980 GCA_002080005.1 Gigantidas platifrons | reverse complement strand
AGATAGACAATTTGCCTTTCTATACATAAACCTCAACCGGGAATTAACCTTTTTAATAATAGAGTTAGCTGTTTTTTCGCCAGACAGGTTTTGATCAATGTCAATGCCTAAATATTTAACACTATTTTGTGAATTTATTATATGACCATTACAGTTAATTTGAAATTCAGTTACATTTTTTAATTTTCTCTTTGGACCAAAAAGAATGCATTCTGTTTTACCAAGGTGGAGAGAAAGTTTGTTGTCAACGAGCCATTCACTACAGGATTCGAGTTCTTCACCAAGTTTTTGAGAGATAAATTCAGGATTTTTATGAGAAAACATAATAGTACTGTCATCTGCGTACAGAAGTAATTTACAGTCTGAGTTAATGCTTATGGACATGTCATTGACATAATAAAGGAAAAGTAAAGGACCCTGATACTTCCCTGTGGAACACCACAGCTAATGTTTCTGGGTTGGATTCTGTACCATTAACATTAACCAACTGTTGTCTGCCTGTTAAATACGATTTAAACCATTTAATGTGAGATACTCCCATCGCTTGAAGCTTGTTGCAAAGAATTTGATGATCGACCGTATCGAATGCCTTTTGAAGATATATCATTACCATACCAGTGAAGAGGCCTTTAGATGTTTGAGATTTAATATGATCAAAAAGATGAATAAGGCAGGTATCGGTGGAATAAGCGCTTCTGAAACCAGATTCAAGTTCATATAGCAAGTTGTTTTTTTACTAAATATGATTCTAGCTGTTTATATACTGCTTTTTCTAAAAATTTTGATATAATACACAGTATACTTATTGGTCTATAATTTCCAACCTCTGTTCTATTGTTTTTCTTAAATAACGTTGTACCACATAACTCACTCATGCACTGTGCGCATTCGTGAGTTACTGTGTTATTTGGTCATTCATATTTATTATTATTCGCCCATTATACATTTACGGTATATGTTTTATCTTCTATGATACGAAAATAAAAACGTGCATTAAAAACTATTCAGATGATATGTCATTGTGGAATTTAAGTTGTGTAAAAATTAATCTCTAAGATCCAAGTTTTATTTTCGACTGTTTCAAGTGACTTGAAATTGAGTGATACAGAGAGTTCCTTAGAAAGTTTTGCTATTTCCAGAGAGATTTAAAATTCAATATGCCCACACAGTCACAGGCCTCTAATTGGAGAAGATATTTTCGACTTCTTTTCCAAAACTAATTCATATGATGTCATCAGACTCGCCAGGTCTGATTCTGTATAATTCTGTAGGGGTGTTCTTATGTTTCGTATCAATTCTACTGGTCTCTAACTGTTGGTAACATCTGTCAATGTTTCCCTAAGACAGCTAAATGCAGTGTCATCGCAATTGCCAGAAATATTCTCTTTGTGGGTCTTTTAGAAATGTTATTCTTTTTAGAGCAAATTAAAATCCTAGTTTTCAGACTCGCCAGATCTGTTCCTCTATTCTTCTGAAGAGTTGTGATTATGTTTCGTAGCAATTCCTCTGATGTCTGACTGTCTGTAACATTTGTGGATGGTTCCCTAAAACAGCTAAATGCATTGTCCCTAGAATTGCCAGAAATATTCTCTCTGAGGGTCTTTCAGAAATGTTATTATCTTTAGAGCAAATATAAATATAAGTTGGCTGATTTGGCCTTTGATTGGCTAATGCATTTTGTACTTCTTTTGAAAAACTACTGCATCTGAGATCTGGGGTTAATAAAACTGGTTAATTTTATATATCTTCTCGCTTGGCGTGATGTAAGCGAATAATTGGACAGAAGTTCAGAAGGATCCGCTATTTGTAGTAAAATAAATATAATATTATTAAATATGCATAGTTCACAAGATCATAATAATAATCATCCTATTTGAGATAGTCTACGTGATATTTCTTCCCAGTAAATATGGTTTAAGGACTTATTTTACTGGTAACTTTATTCCTACCTAACTGTTACACCACATGCAATTATTCAGAAGCAGTGTATGTCTTGTATATATTTCTCTGTTTTATCAAAATCTTTTATTGCAATACTGTACTTTATTTTTTTTTTCATTCGTGATATTTCATTACCATTCTCGCTAAAGGCGAGCACGTGTGTTAGAACTGCTAGACTCCGTCCGTTCGTTCGTCCGTGCGTCCACCCGAAACACTATTTTAGGATACTTACTGATCTGTATCTGCAGAGTTCAGTTATTATTCAACATTATTCAGGTTTTGCATATGTACTACATTCTTTAGAAAACTCTACATACTGCTCACTTCTATATAATATACATCCTTCCACAAAATGTCCATGTTGACAATCAAAATGTAATCTGTGTTGTACGGTGACGCAGGTCCAGACCCGACTTTGGTCTTGTTTTATTTAGGTATCATGATATAGCATTTTATGTCTTTAATATGACAGCCGAGACAGTCGTGGTCGTGATCGTATGGCAGTTGGATTTATAACTACCTATGCAATCAGTTCCTATCACCACTAATGTTGTTAGTTCGAATCACGTTCAGGCGAGGTGTTCTCTATAAAACATTATGTAATAAAGTTTGTCAGTGACAGGTAGGTGGTTTTTTCCGGGTACTCCGGTTTCCTCCACCGATAAAACTGACCGCCACGATATAACTGAAATATTGTTGAAAGTGGCGTTAAACACCATAGCATACACGCGTATACTAGTACGTATATTGGGTATATAAACGCACATGTTCAATATACACGCCTGCTATCAATACAATGTCCCGAATACACGGACTCACACACGTTAAAAAACAGCAGATCTGTAGCAAAGAACTGACAACCTTTATAACATAACGTTTTATCGAGAAAACCTCGTATGAACGGGATTCGAACTAATAGGTACTGATCACATAGGTAGTAAATCCAACTACCATACGATCACGACCACCACGGCCCCTATTGTTTATATTATAACTACTTACAGTTATATATGTTTAACCCCTCAAATTGTCATGTTTGACATTGGACGTCAGACTTATATTTATAGATTCACAGTCCCGTATATTATCACGATTATGACGATGCGAGTTCGAATCCGGTTCAGGCGAGGCGTTTTCGATACAGCATTAAGTGATAAAGTTTGTCTGTGACTCGCGACATCTTGGTGGTTTTCTCCGGGTATTCCGATTTTCTCCACCAATAAAACTGATCACCGCGATATAACTGAAATAATGTTGAAAGTAGCTGACATGAGAGGGATTCGAACTCACAACGTTAGTGATGATAGGCACTGATTGCATATAGGTAGTAAATCCAACTACCATGCGATCTCAACCACCACGGCCTCTATTGTTTATATTATAGCTACTTTCACGTATAAATGTTTAACACCTCAAATTGTCATGTTTGACAGTGGACGTCAGACTTACATTTATAGAATCACATTCCCCTATATCATCACTATTAGAAAACCTCGCCTGAACGGGATTCGAACGCACAATGTTAGTGGTCATAGGTACTGATTACATAGGTAGTAAATCCAACTACCATACGATCACGACCACCACGGCCCCTATTGTTTATATTATAACTACTTACAGTTATATATGTTTAACCCCTCAAGTTGTCATGTTTGACATTGGACGTCAGACTTATATTTATAGATTCACATTCCCGTATATTATCAAAGTAAACACGTAATCAATTTAGTTTTTGCATTTGAAATTAAACGCGTATATGGGCGATATATACAAAATGTAGATGTATGTTGATGGTGTATATGGATCCTATTATTGTATATGGTGAATATGGGTGGTATATACATGTATATTGATGGTGGATATGGGTGCTATACACATTAATTACACCTTATATCAGAATACTTTCTTGTGATTAGTTGATGAAAGGGGTATTTTTTTTTTACCAATTCTTAGTTTTTTTCAGCTTTTCCGCCATTGCCGGGGGTATATATTTGCCTAATAATTACCCTTTACCCAGACTCTTGTAACAAAATTTGTAAAACGTTATCAGTTGTGCGTTTTATTGCAAAATCGTATTTGCCGTTTTTACCCTTCACCGAGATGATTGTAGCAAAATTTGTTAAACGTTATCAGTTGTGCGTTTTATGTAACATCATTCGGTAGAATTAAACATATACATCATGCTAGGTCCTGAAAACGACAAGCAAAAGGTATTATTTATTTAGCCAGCGTTCTAAATAATATTCGGTGTAATTAAACAGATATATCATGTTTGCGAAAAATATCAGTCTTCAGACTAAATTTCCCTCGCCATTCTGCTAGGGAAATTTTTCGTCTCTCGACTGGTATTTTTCGCAAATACCCCTCCCCAACATGATATATCTGTATAGTGTATTGATTGCGTATATGAGTGTTATATACATGTATATTGATTGTGTATATGGGTGGTATATACATGTACATATTGATGGTGTATATGGGTGTTATATACATATATATTTATTGTGAATTTGACTTTGAATTTTGGTGTTTAACGCAATTTTCAGCAATATTTCAGCTATATCATGGCAACCAGTTTAAGTGGTGGAGGAAGTCGGAGTACCCGGAGAGAACCACCGACCCTAGGCAATCAACTGGTAAACTTTATTACTTGCGACTGCGAGTCGAGTGCACCCTTTTTGTAATTTACAAAGCTGGGCGCGAACCAACGACGTATTGGTGATAGGCTTGCATGAGTTGTTTGATCCAACGACCTAACTCATTGAACCACCCAGGCCACCTTATATTGATTGTGTATATGGGTGGTATATACATGTATATTGATGGTGTATATGAGTGCTATATACATGTACGTTGATGGTGTATATGGGTGCTACATACACGTATATTGATTGTGTATATGGGTGCTACATACATGTATATTGATTGTGCATATTGGTGTTATGTACATGTATATTGATTGTGTATATGAGTACTGTATACATATATATTATGTATATGGATGCTATATACATGTATATCGCACCAGTATGCACAATCAATTTACATGTATACATCCCTCTTAACACCCATATACATCATAAATATATATGTACATAGCACCTATATACATAGTAAATATACATGTTTATAGCACCCATATACATAATCATGATGGTATACATGTATATTGATTATGTATATTGGTTTAATATACATGCATATTGTTTATGTATATGGGTGCTATATGCATGTTTATTGATTTTGTATATGGGTGTTACATACATGTATGTTGATTGTGTATATTGGTGCTATATACTTGTATATTGATTGTGTATATGAGTACTATATACATGTATATTGATCGTGTATATAGGTGCTATGCTCATGTATATTGATTGTGCATATGGGTGCTATGTTCATGTATATTGATTGTGTATATGGGTGCTGTGTACATGTATATTGATTATGTATATCGGTACTATATACATATGTATGGATTGTGAATATCGGTGTTGTGTACTTGTATATTGATAGTGTATATGGGTTCTATATACATTTTAGTTAATTGTGCATATAGGTGCTATGTACATGTATAGTGATAGTGATTATGGGTGCTATGTACATGTATATTGACTGTGTATATTGGTGGTATTTACATGTATATTGATTGTGTACATGGGTGTTATTTACATGTATATTGATGGTGTATATGGGTGCTATATACATGTATGTTGACTATGTACATTGGTGCTTCATGGGTGTATATTGATGGTGTATATGGGTGCTATATACATGTATATTGATGGTATATATGGGTGGTATATACAGCATATTGATTGTGCATATGGGTGGTATTTACATGTATATTGATTGTGTATATGGGTGGTATATACATGTATATTGATTGTGTATATGGTTGGTATATACAGTATATTGATTGTGTATATGGGTGGTATATACAGTATATTGATTGTGTATATGGGTGGTATATACATGTATATTGATGGTGTATATGAGTGTTATATACATGTACGTTGATGGTGTATATGGGTTTTACATACATGTATATTGATTGTGTATATGGATGCTACATACATGTATATTGATTGTGTGTATGGGTGCTATATACATGTATATAGATTATGTATATGGGTACTGTATACATGTATATTGATTATGCATATGGGTGCTATGTACATGTATATTGATTGTGTATATGAGTACTATATACGTATATATTATGTATATGGGTGCTATATACATGTATATCGCACCAGTATGCACAATCAATTTACATGTATACATCCCTCTTAACACCCATATACATCATAAATATATATGTACATAGCACTTATATACATAGTAAATATACATGTATATAGCACCCATATACATAATCATGATGGTATACATGTATATTGATTATGTATATTGGTTTTATATACATGCATATTGTTTATGTATATGGGTGCTATATGCATGTTTATTGATTTTGTATATGGGTATTACATACATGTATGTTGATTGTGTATATTGGTGCTATATACTTGTATATGGATTGTGTATATGAGTACTATATACATGTATATTGATTGTGTATATGGGTGCTATGCTCATGTATATTGATTGTGCATATGGGTGCTATGTTCATGTATATTGATTGTGTATATGGGTGCTGTGTACATGTGTATTGATTATTTATATCGGTACTATATACATATGTATGGATTGTGCATATAGGTGCTATGTACATGTATAGTGATGATGATTATAGGTGCTATGCACATGTATATTAACTGTGTATATATGTATATTGATTGTGTATATGGGTGTTATTTACATGCATATTGATGGTGTATATGGGTGCTATATACATGTATGCTTATTGTGTATATGGGTGCTATATATGTATCTATATTGATTATGTATATGAGTGGTATGTACATGTATATTGATGGTGTATATGGGTGCTATATACATGTATGTTGACTTGGTACATTGGTGCTGCATGGATGTATATTGATGGTGTATATGGGAGTTATATACATGTATACTGATTGTGTATATGGGGTTATATACATGTATATTGATGGTGTATATGGGTGGTATATACAGTATATTGATTGTGTATATGGGTGGTATATACAGTATATTGATTGTGTATATGGGTGGTATATACATGTACATTTGTATATTGATTGTGTATATGGGTCATATATACATGTATAATGATTGTGTATATGGGTGGTATATACATGTATATTGATTGTGTATATTGGTGGTATATACAGCATGTTGATTGTGTATATGGATGGTATATACAGTATATGGAAGGTGCATAAGGGTGGCATTTACAGTATATTGATGGTGTATTATGGTGGTATATAAATGCATATTGATTGTGTAAATGTGTGGTATATACAAGTATATTGATGGTGTATATGTGTTGTATATTGATTGTGTATATTGGTGGTATATACATATATATTGATTGTGTATATGGGTGGTATATACAGTATATTGATAGTGTCTAAGGGTGGTATATACAGTATATTGATGGTGTATGAGGGTGGTATATACATGTATATTGATTGTGTATATGTGTGTTATATACATGTATATTAATGGTGTATATGTGTGGTATATACATGTATATTGATGGTGTCTATGTGTGGTATAATGATTGTGTATATGGGTGGTATGTACATGTATATTGATTGTGTATATGCATGCCTGTCCGAAGCCAGAATTTTGGTTTACACCGTCATATGTCGCAGAACATTTTACACGTCACGGTTTTTTTGTGTTTAAATGTTTGATGTGAGAAATGATCGTTTGTGCTATGATTGTTGAGTTTGAGTTCATACGTGCATAATTATATATAACCCAGTCTGATGAGAATATGGTCACCATGGTAATTAAAATGTTTACATCCGTGTGTCGGGTACAACATTATATAGGCTACAGTAGAACCTAGTCCCTGATTCTAGGACTACTAATGGCTCCTTTTTGTTGTGGTTGACTATGTATTACTAGTTGTGTTTGTTTGTTAAACACTGATCTCTGGAGACTATTTCTATAAACCAGTTCGGGAAGTCCTGTTCACGTTATGTATAGCAACACTAAGATTTAATAACTGACATTTTAATTGTGGTCAAGATAAAAAACAGAAATGTTTTCTGTATATACTGAGAACCACATTTTAAGTTTTCGAATGTTTGTTTGTTTGGTGGTGTTTAACGCCACTTTCAGCAATATTTCAGTTCTATCGTGGCGGTCATCTTTATTGGTGGATGCAACTGGAGGACATGGAGAAAATCATCCAGCTGTCGCAAGTCACTACCAAACTTTATCATATAATGTTGTACAGCTCGCCCTGATCGAGATTAGAACTCACAACATCAGTGGTGATAGACACTGATTGTACGTTTTTGAATGAAATAAGTTTATTACATTACATATACATCTACTGTGTGTCTTGTTAATGTAATATTTTCCCCGTGAACTTTGATCCAAATTAAGAATCAAACACATTATTACTGACAAAAATTAAAATATATGGATAAATTACTGATACAAAGACAATGAACAATGCTGATTCTTTTATTATATTTCATCTCATTCTATGCTATTAAATATCCAGAAAACATAGACATGTATCCTCCCCCCATGTATTCGCCTGAATTGCTACCTTGGGAATCTTTCTTGATATACACTCTGTCTCCTTTTTTGAGTTGTAATACAGTATTGAGGCTTCCTGTGGTGTAGTTTGTACCAAATGCCTTTTCATACATCACGTCGTTCACCCATAAAGCACAGTGTAGATGCTTACCACCAGTTGATCTAATTGTAGTCGACAACATATACAGTCCTGGTCTTGGTACGGTGAATACCCCTGTGTTAGGTGAATAGTGTCCTCCAATGTTTGTCCTCACTGAATCAAATTTGATTATTTCTTTCATCGTTGTTGTAAAACCTTTAGATAAGGTTGCTGTAAAGGCTGGTATCTTTCTAGGATCTGAAACAGGATTACAAAATTATATATTTATGCCGTCTGAAATATGGTTTAGAACGCATGGGCGCTTGACTCGATGAATGTCTCTTTACTATCCGCACGAATAAATTGTGGACAAGATAGAAACAAAGATATATTAGGTATTACTGCTAACCACACTCTAAAAGTGTTCGTATGAGGTAAATACTTTACAGATAAACCTACTGTGTGTGTGTGGTTTATGAACAAAATCGTGTGGATAGTAAAGGCACGCTGATCAAGACAACTGTCTGTATTAGAACGGCTTTATTATAAAGGGTGTTCTTTAGATCTAAGGAATCGAGCTTACCTTTCAAATCTTATATTGGTTGGTATTATTCGTGCGTTTGTAAAACATTTCCCTCAGTATGTTCACTGTTCAGTTTTTAAAGTCTAGCCCTCTTGTAGTTCAATGTTTATAATTATTTACCTCAATTCATCAAAGCGGACAAAAATCATCAACAAGAACAAACACGAGTGCACCAACTTAGAACATTTTCTCCATTACAAAGATTACATTATATAAAATAACAAGATCAGACACGTGTGCATCAACTTAGAACGTTTTCTTCATTACAAAGATTACATTATATAAAATAACAAGATCAGATACGAGTGAACCAACTTAGAAAGTCTTCTCCGTTGCAAAGAATAACAATAACAGCCACGTGTGCACCAACTTAGAAAGTCTTCTCCGTTACAAAGATTATAAAATATTAATTACATTAATAAATGTACACTTTATATTTTAAATGAAGACATGAATAGCTATCGCGATCGTTAGAAAAACTTGAAACTGTCACATAAACTGCAGTTATCGAGTAGATCGAGTACATCGAAGATAAACAAATCTACAAATATTATGGACACGGGCCTTGTCAAACATTAAGACTGTTCACATAACCTTGTTCAATTTTGAAAAAACTGCAGAATATCCAATTAACTGTATATGGAAAAAAAAGTTACAAATCCTTACGTGTGAAGGTTGTTCCTTTCTTTAGCTTGAGGATGACATTCAGTAAGTCGTCGACAATGCTATGATCTGAAAAATAAAACAGCAATTCTAGTAATAACCTATAATCAATAGATAGCATTAATATATTATAATATCTGCTACAATTTATACTAATTTACTGTTATTACAATAGTGACACTTCAAAACAAGTAATGCCTCAAATCATCCTGGGGGAATGCTACAAAAATGGGGCTGCCACCGAGTACCTGTGGTGTATCAGTGTAAATGTAAAAAAGGGAGGAGGCTGCCACCGAGTACCTGTGTTTTATCAGTGTAAATGTAAATGTACATATGTAGAGTCAATCAAACTTTGCATTTTGTATCTGTGTCGTCTGATGGTGTCTTCTCTGTGTTTACAATGAGACGTGTATATAATTTTAATTTTAAAAGTAGTATAGTTAGTGGGATGACTAAGGGTGACAACTCTTTATTGTGATTACATAGTGTAGTCTTATTATTATGTAGCATAGTTAGTGGGATGTCTAAGGGCGACAACTCTTTTTTCTGATTACATATTGTAGTCTTATTATCTAAGACCTATATGTANCCCCCCCCCCCCCCGCAATGTAGACATCGTGAATAACTGTTCACTTGTATAAACTAACCGTTCATTAATGTTAACTTGTGTTAGAGTGAAGGGTATGTATTCTACCTTTATAACATATAATACGTGTCAGAGAGTTATATAAGACACATATTTATATTCCAATGCCCCCAAACAATGTAGACATCGTCAATAACTGTTCACTTGTATAAACTAACCCTTCATTAATGTTAACTGGTGTTCGAGTGAAGGGTATGTATTCTACCTTAATAGCATATATACGTGTCAGAGAGTTATATAAGACATATATTTATATTCCCCCTCCCCCCAGCAATATAGACATCGTCAACAACGGTTCACTTACATAAACTAACCGTTCATTAATGTTAACGGGTGTTAGAGTGAAGGGTATGTAGTCTACCTTTATAACATATATATAATAGGTGTCAGAGATTTACAAATAGTATAAAACAACATATAAATAAAAGGAAATACTTTAAGTTGCTGAATTATGTTTGTCTAAAATTCTAAGACCTATATTTATATTCTCCCGCAATGTAGACATCGTCAATACCTGTTTTCTTACATAAACTTAACCGTTCTTTAATGCTAACTAGTGTTAGAGTGAAAGGTCAGAGAGTTACAAATAGTATAAAACAACATCTAAATAAAACGAAATACTTTAAGTTGCTGAATTATATTTGTCTAAAATAGAAATACTTACCATGTGCTATAACATCGAAAATGTTTCCATTTAAAATCACGAAAACGAATGACAAAAAGTAGGAAAATTTCATTGTCACAGAATACATGTAGAACTCACCACAATTCTACATATTTTGTGTAATTTGTCATATTTAATCAGGATATTCCGTGACAAATTTGCGTGCATACAAAAACACTGTAATGTATACCTTGCACATGTTACAATTGTTATTCCATTTTTAGAATAAACTTTTATGCTGGTGAAAATACCTGGTAGATACCTAGAAAAGTATAGATTGATAGTCATTCATGTGTTACTTCTTGTTAATGATATTTATACAAACATAGAAACGTTACTATTCGTCCATTTAAAACATTAAAAAGGTATTTTACTGCAAGTTCACACCCAAATTTAAAAGGCCAAAAATGAGGGGGTGTCACAAGGTTTTGAAGATATGTTTACGACGAGACAAGTCAGTTTTGTTAATTGAACTTTTTCTAATCGCACGTGTTGGACTGTCATTTCTGTTTTAAAATTAATGGTTTTTGGTCGAAGTTCAAGTCAAGTCAAGATACATGTTTTGCCGTACCGGATGTATTTTGTCATTAACCCCTCGCTGCTAATGGTGTTGTTGGTGCCAAAGTTGAATATTTGTACTCAAAAACAATGAAACCTTTTATATAATCATGCGATATGGTACACCGGTATATGGACCATGTGCTTTTAACGCCACTTTGAACCCTTTATTTTTTTTCTGAATCTAAATCTGTATATCGAATCGCCCTAAATAGACACAATTACGAAGTAAAGTATCCGGTGTCTGTCTGTTCGTCCGTCCGTATGCCGTACATTTGTAACAGTTTCGAATTATAAAGTACCACCGCTTGCCCAGTCACCAAATATACCATACATGCTCCTCTGTGGTGCTAAAGAAGTGTTATTTGTATCTTTCTGGACCAATTAATAATACAGAATGGCCACCCTGACATCTTTCTCTATGCCCTGTGTTACATGAACTATTTTTCTAAAGTATGGTACTTATTTTTTATATGCTCATTCCTTTCCATTTTCCATTGAAAACCAAGTACCATACTCCATCACAAGGTAAACGGTCCATGTTTCATATTCTCGCTTGGAAATTTGAATGAATACGTCATTGGTATTTTCTATGAAGGTGTAACATTAAATGGCCATCACCTGTGTTTCTAATGAGACTCCAAGTTGCTTACCTTCCTTCAGTTAAAAAGGTTTGAAGATAGCACAGGATTAATCAGAAGCCGTTAGAAACAGTTAGTCGGACAGACAATCAAATGGCAAAAAACACAAAATGACAAACAATAATCTGTAATACACTGAGCAGAAAACTAAGCATTGAATAGAACGAATCCCACTAAAACCGGGGATAATAAAAAGAGTTTGAAGATACCAAAGGGGCAATCAGAAACAGTATATTGAAGATGAACAGACAACACAATGGCCAAAAGAATGATCGTGGTCTAGCAGAGAAGTCAACAATTCTACTTCCCCTGACAGATAAATCTGGGTTTACAGAATGCAATGTTTTGACAAGAATGCGCATGTTTTCGGATTCAATTCTTTGTTGTACTGACATATCAGGGTTTATAAAAACTGAAATGTTTACACAGCATTTAGACATTCAAATAGACATTTATAATGAATCAAGCCTCATTAAAGATAGCTTTATTTTTTAATTGTAACAGTCAATAAAGATCAAAGGATACCATAATCATGATAATTGTTTATGTAAAATGTCTAATTATTATTTCAAAAAGACTACTGTTTTTACTATCCATACAGCAACTCATGAAATATGTTAAGTAATATAAGAAAATTGTATTTTTCATCATATTGCACAGCTATATCATGGTACTTAATACAGCAACTCATGAAATATTTTAAGTAACATAAGAAAATTACCTGTAGACATTTTGGGAATAACTTTTAATCAGGGAGTAGACATTTTGGGAGAAAAATGTCTAATTAGCCAAAATTTACCTGTAGACATTTTGGGAGTAGACATTTTGGGATGACCCCTTTGAATAGACAGCCAACCAAGTTTTTTTCTAAATAATTGAAGAGATGGTATATCATATTTTGCATTAAGAATAATTCTTGCTGAACGCTTTTGTAGTTTACATAGTTTTTCAAGATTCAAATTTGTGGTTTCTCCCCATACAGTACAACAATAATCAAACAGTGGTAGAATATATCCATTATAGTACATTATTAAACTTTCAGTAGGTAAGTATGTTCTCACACGACACATCAATCCAAGCCTTGATGAAATCTTTGAAACAATATTATTAATTTGCTGACACCATGACAAGCAATTATCAATAGTAATTCCAAGTAATTTTTCATATTTTACATCGTTCAATAAAACATCGTCATAAAAAATATTAAAATCAGACTCAAGATATTGTATCTTTCTAGATGAACCCAAAATCATTGATTTTGATTTCATAGTATTTATAACCATATCATTACTTGTGCACCATTCCTGTACCTTTTCCATATCTTCATTCAAGATAATGTTAATGTCAGATATGGAATTAGATGAGAAGTGTATAGTGGTATCATCCGCATACAAATCTGACATACTATGGTCTACATAAAGGGGTAAATCATTTATATACAAAAGAAAAAGCAAGGGGCCTAGTATGCTTCCTTTTGGTATTCCATATCTAATATTTTGTGCAGATGATTCATAATTATTGATAATTACTTTTTGAGATCTTTCCGACAAATATGATCTAAACCAATTTAAAGATAATTCATCAAGTTTATATACTTTTAACTTTGATAATAAAATAGTGTGATTAACCATGTCAAATGCCTGTTTAAAATCAAGAAACAAAACCCCTGTGTAATTCCCTTGATCCATTTCTTTTAGAATATGATCAACAATTTTAGTTAAAGCTGTCACACAAGAATGCTTAGATCTGAAACCAGATTGATTCGGATGAATCAGTTTGTATTTGATTAAATATTCATAAATCTGTGCATAAACTATTTTTTCAAATAACTTAGATAAGCTAGGAAGTACTGATATGGGTCTATTATTGTTCATATCTGCAATATCTCCTGATTTATTAAACGGGGTTACTCTAGCCAGCTTAAGTTTTGAAGGAAAGTTTCCAGTACAAAGACATAAGTTAAAAATGTGGGTTAACGACTCGTAAATAACAGTAGCTGACATTCATAAAATATTAGGACTTATACCATCCAAACCACTGGATTTGTGAATATTCAACTTCAAAAGTTCAGTAAGTACTTCTTCTGGTAGTATACAAGTATATGAAAATGCATTTTCAAGCCAGAGCTTGGAACTAATCCAATTATCTAATTTTTCAGTGGACGCATTCAAGTTGGAATTTTTGATGATGCGTTCGGCCACTGACGAAAAATGATTATTAAAATTATTACAAATATCTTCAATATTATCACATTTTTTACCATCAATATTTATACATTTTATATGACATTTTGATACTGAATTTATGTCCTTTAAATGTTTCCATAATTCACCTACATTATTACCAGATTTAATAGCCTCAGAAAAATAATTAGCTTTACTGGTTCTAATGGATGATGTCAATTTGTTTCTATATTTTTTGAAATTCTCGGTATCTTTTATACCATGATAATAATCCCTTTGCTGACGTAGGTCGGCAAATTCTTTTTTATGCCATTTGGACTGTTTATTTTTCCTCACTCTTTTAGAAATTAAAGGGGCATGCTTATTAAGGGTATAAATGAATTTGTCATACCACCAATCAAGAGCTAGAGCTGGGTCGGTGATCTGTAATACTAAATTGAAATTCTGATTTTTCAAGTCCCGAAGAAATAGTTCTTCATCGAAAACTTTTAAAATTTCCGTATCTAATTACAGTATGCTTATTAATACGTGGTTCGCTCTTATTGCTTTTACCATATTTTACTGAACAACGGACAGGATAATGGTCACCTGGACAGTAAGTAGAAACACGTACTTGCATGACTTCTTCTGGTCGACTTGTATAGATGTGATCTATACATCTTGTATAGATGTGATCTTTTAAAATAGGGTCTATATTCCCTGAGGTGCAGCCGAAGGGAATATATATCATAAGCCGGGAATGTCACATTATAGCGAGCATCGCAAGATGCGAGCTAAACAGCAACATGTGTGTAAGGAGATGAATCAATATACTAACAATACCAACCGGAAGTGGTTTTTAAGCTTCAGCATAGAATGGACAATCGGAGAGAATGACCGGAAATAGCCTATTGATGATTTATATAGAAGAAACAGGGAAAACTTATGGAAAAAGAAATTAAATACTTTTAAGCCGTATGGCATTAATACTAAGGAAACATGAATGCTTCTGTACATATAAGGACAGACTTTTGTCTAAGATTAATTTTATAAGTGCATATTTCATATTTAATGTGTGGTTTTTCATACTTGTTTTTGCCGCCAGATGTTTCGCGGACGTGCATTGTTACGTTGACGTTTGTATTGTTTGTTTATGTAACGTTTCATTATTCCAGTAAACATGCTGACGCAGACTGGTTGCTCAGTCGAAAGCTCCATGCATTCTTATAGTTTTTATTATAATTACAACTAAAGATTTTTCATATATATATATATATATATGCCATTTTCTACCACATAGGTTGTATCTATTAGCAAAATAGATGTATTTCTATAGAATACATACTTAATGTTTGATAAATGATCATTGCAGAGTGAAGTACAGGAAGCAGCCTTTTAATTTGAATAACAAATAACTATCCAGTTTAAAAATAATCCCCCCAAAAGATAGAAAGGAAACCGTACATGAAACGATTAATTTATTTAAAAGATGGACAATCGTTAGACCTTCTTGTTTCGCCCCTAAAGCTGTCGTCACACGATTTCGTTGATCATGTCGCTCATAGTTTCAAAACAAAGAAAAAAAAATGTCAAGCAATAGTAGGTAACGGACGCTATAAACATGCTCAAACTAAAGATCAGTCTGGGGCCCGTCGCCAGCCTGATAATAGACATAATCGACATGGTCAACATGTACAAAAACTATCTTCCACTCATGCAAATGAATCATTGCATAGTCGAAGTTTTCACAATCGGTGTAGTCTTGATCAGAAATCAGAAGGTGATAACAATCAACATCGCCAACATGTCCCTAGTCGAAATGATCAAAGAGGTTATAACAGACAGACATGGGGCAAAGGCGAAACATTTTGTTGGTTTTGTGGTGAAAGCACCCACACTGCATCAGTATGTAGACATGGTACTTATATTACATGTAATACCTGTACCATGACAGGACACAAGTCCAAGATGTGTACTTATCATTAGGTAATAGGCCAATAAGAGCGTGCCGAAGTAAGCGGTGATTCTGAAAAACTCAAAATCCGGAATAAACGAAAAGGGCATAAACGTGGGCGAAAGTCTGGTATAAGAAAAGCCAGTAGCGATTTAACTGTCGATTTTTTTAATATCCATGGCGTAATGTCCAAGATTCATGACGTTAATAGACATTTTGTAATAATAACGCCGATATTTTGGGGTTGGTAGAAACCTTTCTTAAATCTAATGACCGCCCAGTTAAACTTAGCAAAAATTTATCATGGGTTGGTAAGTGTCGCAAAACAAATTCATGTAAGGGTGGTATTGGCATATGTATGAAGTCTAATATTACTGTCTTAGATGATAATTTGCTTAATAGCAAAGACGACACCGCTGTGTGTGTCGCTTATTTCCCAAATGATGGTGTTAATAAAGCACAAACAGACGCTCTTATGTTTGAACTGCTGAAAAATACAACAGATTTGCAGGCTTTGGGATATGAAGTAGCAATAATGGGTGATTTCAATGGTCGATGCCTGCAAAAATGTGAATTTTTTAGCAACAATATCCTACATGAACTCCCGTCTTACAACGGTAAACGATTATTACAGTTCACCGAAGCCAGCCAATTAACAATAGCTAACACTCATAAATGTTGTGAAGGTCATTATACAAGAATTTTAAATCATCAGCGATCAGCTATTGATTATATTCTTCTATCAAATGGTTTAGTCGACAACGTGGAACGAGTTCTTATTGATGAAAGTGGTTCTTTTGACCTGCATAGTGACCATGTCATAATAAGGATTGTTCTTAGAAATATTGTAACTACCTATAAAAATATTAAAATTTGCAAGGACTTTTGGAAAATTAACGATGACTCAGACTGGTCTCTTTTTGAAAACCACCTGAAATTAAAGATTGATAAAAATCGTAAAGATTTTACTCTCTCGCGATATCAACTATGTATGGGAAACGTGGAAAACAATGGTCACTGATGCAGCAAACGAATCGATTGGTAAGTCGAAGCCGGTAAAAAAAATTATCGGAGTTTTTGGGATCAGGAGCTAAATTCTTTACTGAAACAAAGACGCGATGCAAACCGATTGAAAGACTTCATGACAAAACTAGGTTCTCAGACAATGATCTCGGTAAACACATAAATACTTTATACGGGAACAGGAAACTAAAAGTCCAAGAAGCTATAAAAAGAAAGGAACAGGTATTTCAAATGAAGCAATTTAATGATAAATGTATTAACTCTAAGAATAAAATGAAAGGCTTTTGGAATTTTATCAAGGGACACAACTATGTGAATTCTCCGTCTCAAGTTTTTAATCCCGAAAATCACTCTGAGATGTTAGTTGATACCGGTGACATTAATAATGCACTAAAATCTCATTTTAGCTCAATTGGACAAGACAGAGTAGATACCGAAAATAACATTTTTCAATGTGAGGTTGAATATTTTGTTTCAAAGATAGACCACAATCTTATAACTTCTGATAATCCCATATCACTTAATATCCACCGGGAAAACATTAAATCTGTCCTTGAAAGTCTTAGGTCAGGAAAGGCTTGTGGTATTGAAGAAATTCCGAATGAATTTCTAAAATATGGTGGAAATACTCTATTAAATTCATTGCTCGATCTATTTACGAAAATTACTGATCTTGAAAAATTACCCGAAGATTGGCATAAAGGAATCATAAAGCCTATCCACAAGAGAGGATCAATATATGACCTCGATAATTATAGAGGTATTACATTAACCTCGAATGTGTATAAAGTATATGATAAGATCATAGAACAATCCGTTATGAGTTATATGGAAGACAATGGTATTTTAGGTGAGGCTCAAGGGGTTTTCAGACGGGACAGACGGACGGAGGACAACATTTTTACTCTACAAGGGATATGTGCACTTAGAAAATCAAAAAAGTGTAAGACATTCCTCGCCTTTTTAGACCTTTCTAAAGCTTTTGACAGAGTTTGGCGGGAGGGTTTATTTGACCTATTATGGAAAAATGGTATTCAGGGTAAGTGTTGGAAACTCTTAAGATCTCTTTATAGTAACGTCAGTAACAAAGTTCTCTTTGGAGATTTTGAATCTGACTGGTTTGACCAAGAATTTGGACTAAAACAGGGATGTGTCCTGTACTAACCCTTTTCTCTGTGTTGATGAACGATTTAGTCACTATGCTATCAGAACATAATTTAGGGGTTAATTTAGCCTCTGATATTATAAACTGTCTCCTCTTTGCAGACGATATTGTCTTAATGGGCAAATCGGAACAGGGACTGCAAACTCTCCTAAATATTACAGCTAGGTTTGCAAGTAAGTGGAATCTAAAATTTAATTCCAAAAAGTCAAAGGTAATGGTAATAGGCCAGAAAATTGATAAACTCAAACTATGGAATCTTGGAAATGATCTAATAGAAGAAACTAATGTTTAAAAGTATCTTGGGGTGTACTTTTCACGTTCCCTAAAATTTACTTATCACATTCATAAAGGAAAATGTCCTGAAAAAACTAAATTATATGACACAAATTTTGGGCGAACATGGTAATTTTAATCGCATTTCGTTTGGAGACTCATTATGGACTCCTATTATACGCCCTTCTATTGCACACGGTTGCGCCGTATGGTTCCCTTCCGCAATTTCAAGTGCTCAAAACATTGAAAGTTTGCAGTACCAAGCTGGAAAAATTATTTTGAAAACGAAATCTGCTCTCCTATCAAAATTTGGGTGGGAGCCAATTAACGAATTTCTTGACCGACAACGTGTTAATTATTTTGCAAGATTTGATGAACTTCTGGCTCACAGATTATGCAAAATTGTATTCATGGAGCTAAAAAATTCTGAATGTGTGGAATGGAAGTATGTAAATTATATGAAAAATATTTTCCAGTCAATAGGATTAGACCATTACTACTATGGAAATTTTAATACAAACATTTTTAAACAGTTTTTCGGAAAAGCAGTTCAAGATAAAGAATTATCTAGGGGACTGAAAATGAGCAGTCTATCAAACTATAACACATATAATATTTCACCAGGGAAACAAACATATCTATGCAGTATAAATGATTTCTGGGCCTCTAGACTGAAGTTCCTAGCTAGAACCAATTACTTGCCCCTGAATGAACGTCTTTTTAAAATTAATCTCAGTGAAAGCTCTAAGTGTAATATATGTATGCGATGATGATATAGTCGAAGACTTGCATCATTTCGTATTTGAATGCAAAACCATACGCGGTATCAGACAAGAACTATTCGAAGAAATTGAAATATTAATAAAATCGTTTTATTCGGATCTCGCGTTTTCAGAGTTACCGCCCTTTCAAAAGCTGCAGTTCTTGATCGGAGACTTTTGCTTTAGTTTTAACACTGAGCTTGGTTTCTCGCTTGACCAGCTCAGTAAAAAACTGTTATGTAAAATGATGAAAGAGCGAACTATTTTAATTAATTCATGTGTCGATGATCAGGAACTCGCTTAATATTGTGTTTCTTTTATTTTATATGTCATTCATATTTTACTTATTATTTAGTGCAATTAAAATAATGTGATACATTGTATATACTTTTGTTTTAATGAAGAATGACACATTTGATTCTGTGATAATATGTTACGACCTATATCACAATGACTTTAATATGTGTTTTGTTCTTTGATGAAAATGTTCGTGTATGATTTATGCTAATTTTAATATACTAGTAGTTGTTTATTTGTGATTATTATATAATTAGACGCAAACATTGGTACCCCGCTGATGTTTTTTAGTTTAAACATATTTTTATTTGCTAAATATAACAAATAGGGATCGGACACAAGTTTTACCAACTTATGAAGTCTTATGATGTTTTCCCCCGTTGTAAAGGGGTAGTTTCTGAATAATATATATATATATTTACGGATTCTGATTGCTCCTTTGGTATCTTCAATCTTTTCTTATATTGTGACGCTACGTAGTGCATAGTACCATTCAGTATACTATATCACAAAATACATATAGCAGATTGTTAATGTAGGTCAGGCTTGTTTCAACACTAGAATTTGATGTTCAGAAAAAAAATATGCATACATTCTGAATGGCAATCGCTGTGACGATGTAAGACAATATCTATTACTATCGTTTTCTTATATTTTTGTAATGATATCACAATTAAGTACTATGTACTTTCTGTTTTGTGATTGTCCCAGTAATTAAGTTTATAAATACACAATCAGTTAACCCACTCTGATTGCCATAAGATACAATGATAGATAATGGAAGATATATGAAATGATTGCACTAACAACGGACCCCGAACGACTATTCCGAACTAGCTGCTGCACAATATCTGCTGATGCATTGCTTTCACTTTACGTGCAAATATAGCATCATCTAACCAAACAGGAGCCTAGGTACACATTTCGTACTTTTCATGCAATAAGTGAAATCACTTGGAGGAAGGGGTTTTACCCACAATACGGGTTAGGTAAAATATAAAGTTGTGAGGCACGCTGTGTATATTTGGATTATGTCAGGTTTATTGAAATACATGTGTATGTTTTTTTAACACTTCTAAATAAAAAATACATTTACATGCATGCTGATTAACTTTTTCTCGCCATGATATAGCTGAACAAATTGCCGGGTGGCGCTAAACAGCAATCACTCATGTACATGTTGTTGGGATCTTTGTTTCCTTCTTTCTACTTGTAATGCATACTTTTAATAATAGTAATCATTCAAGATATGCAAATCGTTTAAAATATTTGTACATAATTACTGAAATTGATCGAGGTTGAGTGTCGGTTTCGCATTTGAAACTCATTAATAAATCAACTAATTGCCATAATCCATTCTGAAGAGATGTCAAACTAATCGCTTCCCCCACATTCATGGGTAAAGATCTACGACCATTTGATCGGTCGAGGCTTCATAAATTATATTTAAATTGTGTATTGTGCTAATGTCATCTCTGTGACATTTACTTTGATTAATTTGCAGAAATTTAATTGACAGAAAAGAGAGAAAAAATCGGAACAATCAAATCAAGATCAGAGCGTTCTTTATAACAATGGTGTTCTTCAGGATATGTGTGGGGTTGGCATTTTACTCACACATGGGTTCCACCATTTTAATTTTATTGAAGTGCATGTATAAAGCCAGGAAAGCGAGCTATTGTGCATGTGTCTGTTTTTGGGGTTTCATTTTTGCCTTTTTCCAAGAATGCGTATTAGTATCCAAAGCTTAAATTTGTCGCATTGACAGAACGGTCATTCTCTAAACACGACGCACTCGTTTACCCCCTCGCATAGCACAAATATCGCATATAAAAGCTGATAAACTTACTTTTATACAATCACATCCCTTCAGGAGTTCTTAAATAGATTATAGTACGTCAATATTTTAAGACCTAAAGTGAATACTGTATTACATGTGTATATGTACGTGTATGCTAACTCTATCTCGAGCAACGTACCTCTAGCAAGAAGTAGCTAGAGGAATGGTTAAGGCCACTTACCTCTGACCACAAGCCTTAGACAACTAAAGCGGAAACGCGCCCAGGTACATACCCGAAGTATTTCAGTTTCCACTAACCTACCCACGGACGTGGATTTTAATGGTCAATTTCTTATAGTTCGAGATTCCTTACTCATGAAGCCTGGTAATAACTATATAGCTGACTAAATTGCTGAAAATGGCGAAAGACTTCAATACTTCTAATTTATTCCGCGGCGATACCTCTATTGCTTCATCATGTATGCATCTAAATCCAAGGGGAAAAATCCCCAAAACATGGGTACCAGTTCCTTAATACTTTACAGACACAGAACCGTTTTTCTGTTGATAGTGTTTTACGCCACTTTCAATACTATTTCAGTTATATCGTGCCGGCCAGTTTTATTGGTTGAAGGAAACCGAAGAAAACCACCGACCTGCCACATGTCACTGACAAACTTTATCAAACAATGTTGTATTGAGTACACCTCGCCTGAGAGGGATTCGTACTCCCAACGTTAGTGGTAATAGGAACTGATTGTATAGGTAGTTGTAAATCAAGACTACCATATGATTACCACCACGACGTTCCCGTTCTTTCTTTTTAAAATATAATCAAATATGAATTAGTATAATGTGATTTGTTTCCGAAAAAAAAATTCGTAATAATCTTGAATAGCTATACATTAAAGATTATGTATTATTATATCTCATAAGTAGTTTTTAAGATTCCTGTGTTTTATTTAATTACTCAGACTACTATATACGCACACGACAGAACAAGCCATTTACAATAGACAAACAGCTGTAACAAGTGTTTCATAGATATAAAATCGATTTTATGAATGAGACTTTCATCATTTGGGGCCATATTGATTATCCAATTTAGTTGAGATTGCAGAAAATGGAATGCGTTTCACTTAATATTTTACCATGTTATGTGGCAATCAGAAGCAATTTAGATTAAGTATGGATCTTGTACAATCACAAGACGAGGCGAAAACAGTTAAGTGATATGGATCCGATATTTGTCATGATTTTCTTGAAGAAAATCATTATTTATAAAACGTTATTGTCACCAGGATGATATTATGATAACATAATGTTTTTGCTTTCTTTATCTTGTTTATCATTGTATGCCATGAACGCCTACTTAACCCGTGATATGCCTATATACTAATAACGTTGTAATGCCATTTGTCTGTATGCTATTGTAGCTTTAGTTTTAATGTGTCCTTTATTATTTCCGGTATCGGCCATTAAGTACATGCATGATTAACTGACAATTTCTGGGTACTTAACAACGGTCAATAAGAGGTCCATGATAATGTGTGTATGCATTATGTCTATATTAAACCTTTGAATGTGCACTATGTTTATATTTAACATTTGTGTGTGTACTATATTTATGGTTAACCTTTGAGTGTGCACTATGTCTATGTTTAACCTTTGGGTGTGCACTATGTCTATGTTTAACCTTTGTGTGTGCACTATGTCTTTGTTTAACCTTTGAGTGTGCACTATGTCTATGTTTAACCTTTGAGTGTGCACTATGTCTATGCTTAACTTTTGGGTGTGCACTATATCTATGTTTAACCTTTGAGTGTGCACTATGTCTATGTTTAACCTTTGGGTGTGCACTATGTCTATGTTTAACCTTTGAGTGTGCACTATGTCTATGTTTAACCTTTGAGTGTGCACTATGTCTATGCTTAACCTTTGGGTGTGCACTATGTCTGTGTTTAACCTTTGAGTGTGCACTATGTCTATGTTTAACCTTTGAGTGTGCACTATGTCTATGTTTAACCTTTGAGTGTGCACTATGT
>MJUT01001314.1:28290-43651 GCA_002080005.1 Gigantidas platifrons | reverse complement strand
AACCGATGAAATGATTTATCCAGCATGGATAATATTTATGAACAGGCTTTTTTTTAAACTCCAGATGGTGGAGAAAACTGGAGTACTCGGAGAAAACCATTGACCTGCGGTCGCAAATCACTGACAAACTTTATAACATAATGTTGTATCGAGTGCACATAAGGAAGAATGTTTATCGTAAGTGTAATATTAGTCGTAAGATTAAAATTTGTCGTAAAATAATAACAAAAAAAAATGTTTTGTTGTGCTATGAAAACTAGGTTGCTAGGAAGATAGTTTATGGTGTTTAATGCCCCTTTCAACAATATATCGGTCAGTTTTATTGGTGGAGAAAACTGGAGTACTCGGCGAAACTTAGGAATTGTTGTACGATAATCTTAAGTGTAAAACTAAGATTACTGTCGTAAGTGTAAAACTAAGATTAAAAAGAGTTTCACAAAAATACTTACGATAATCTTAAGTGTAAAAATAGTCCTAACTTTACGTGTAAAACTACCCTGTCGTAAGTGTAAAATTTTGAAAGTAAGTGAAAAAACAGGGGGGAAAGAAACATGGACGACACGTTGGCGCTTCGGCTTGAAAATAAGAGAGCGATTCACCGTTAGCACATTGTAGTTACAATGGGATAGAGATACATACCTTTATTTATGTCCACAACTGGCTGTCATAATTTTCAGGGGAAAAAATTGAACGTGGTGTCATTCATAAAACGACATTTTCGATGGCTTTATCTGCATTTTGTTTATATTTATTGAAATCATGTGCTATGGTAGCATACTAGCATGGGTAGGGAGTTAAATACCATGGATAGGGTGTCGATATATCATGGGTAGGGATGTCGATATTCAATGGTTAGGGGGTCCAATTATTTTTGGCCAAATTATGGCCTTTGGACTTAGAAATTTGTGCATTTGTAGCACAGTAATATAAAACAAGACAACTTTGAATCAAAAGGAGTGCAGTACAAATTGAAAACATCGAGTGTGGTAGATAATGTGTTCTATTCCCGATCGGGTTAAACATACGGGCGCAAACATACACTATAAAATTGATATTTGTTGCTTCTCTGCTAAACACACAGTATTAAGGTGAAATAGCAAAGACTGTTGTTACGTTATGTCAACTAGCACTATAAAAATCAAACTAAGCGTGTTGGTCTAGTACAAAGTAGACATCAACATCATTTCATGGAAAATTAACTTGTTCTCTTCATGATATAGCTAAACAATTGCTGAGTTTCCGTTAAACAACAACCATGAATTGCCTATGTCAATTTACCTAATTAAACCAAAATTTGCTTCAAAAATAATAATAGAAATAAGATAATCATCTTTTGTAATCTTTGGATGCAAAGGTCAGAGTTAAAGATTGGTTTGGAAAACCAAGGCTGCCACATTGTCTTCGAGTAGATTTCAAAATTCGTGAAAAAAAGCTAGCTTGTTCGTATGAAAGTATGCAAGTAATGAATACAAAAAGAAATTTTCAAACCATTTTAAAATTATGTTATTACTCAAAAATTCTAGATAAACACAACACTTTAACTATTTCTGTACAAAAATAAAACAAAACAGACAGTATCAGTAATTAACCTTTACTTTTCTTTGTAAAATAGCTTCAAAGAAAGAGTTACCAAGCTCTTACATTTGTCTGACTAAGGTTTGTTTAATAATTAGCTATAATACATTTCTCTGACATCACATTATTGTTCGAACAGTGGATTATTTTTAAGAATCTACAGTTGATTCTTTTGTTCTTGAATATATGAACTTTAACCTTTTACAATTTTAGGCTTAAAATCGTGTTTTGCTTATTTTGGGACTTTCGTGTCTCGAACCACTACCGGGCTTTTTAAAGTCTACTTTGATTTTCAAAACTTCCATCTTACCACTCAGCTAAGTTCACCACATTAATAAATTTTATAATTAGTATATTTAACTCTTGATAATAAGCTTTGTTAAAAAAATATTAACAATTTGCTTAAAAAAAGCAATTGATCAACATATACAAGACACGATACAAGTATTTGAGTTCTGACATAATTTATGTTCAGAACTGACGAGTATTCTCGCAATACAAAAACAACCAACGAACCGACCGCAACTTAACCAATCAGACAGACCACAGGTGAACATTTGGGACACTTGAAAGACCTTGACATATCTGAATATAAACGATTCTATTCACTTGAAAGACCTTGAAATATCTAAATATAAACGAGAATCGAAAGCACGGATGCCGAAAAAAGTTTGTTGTTTATTTTTTGTTAAATGTGGCTTATTTAGCTTTCTGAACATTAAAAAGGTAAAAATATAAAATGAAAACACTGTTGCAGATAGAAATGTATTATGTGAGAGAATACACTCCAACTTGTAGATTCTCCACTACTTAATGTGTAGATGAAACGATCTGATTTTTTATTTGTTAGGAATTGATTGACAATCAACCAGGTAAAATGGTTAATCAACATGTAATAAACTAAAACAGTGATAGACGACACGTGCCGGTTAAATGTCATAACTCCCTTATAACATAACCTTTTTCAATCAAAATTAATAATTAAGGTTATTTTTCGTCTAAAGCAATCATTATGCACAACAAAACATCCCTTCATGTCCTTAGTGACAGTTTTTAGAGTCTTTAGTGCAAGATAAATAATAAAAAAATTTAAAAGTAGCCTATTATCTTATATGGAAGAAGATCGGAAAAACAAAACAAAAACACAAAGATTTCACAAAACATAAAATGTTCTTATTTACACATTTAATAGGCATATAAATAATACAAAAGACATATATACTTATGGATATTCAAATACACAGTATATTTAATGTATATTCGGGTGTCACGCATGAGTTTGTCTAGATTAACGACGCGTGCCAAGGATTACAGACAAAATGATTATTTAATCAAAAACTGTTCATTGTATTACTATGGAAATTTAAAATTATGTTTAATTTCTACATTTTGATGCATTGCAGTGTATTTTGTGTTAGTAAAACATCTCCTTCATGTCCTTAGTGGCAGTATGTAGAGTCTTAGTGCACCGAGACGGTCTTAGCGGTGTTTAGACGCATACACCCATATACATTATCAATATACAAAAAAAAAAGATGTGCAGGTATACACCATGAATATACATGTATATAGCACCCATAAACACACTCAACATACATGTATATAGAACCCATATACATCATCAATATACATATATATACCACCCATATATGCAATCAATATAAATGTACATAGCACCCATAACCACAATCAACATATATGTATATAGCACCCGTATATGCACCATGAATATACATGTATATAGCACCTTTTTTTTTATAAATGAACACACTCAACATACATGTATATAGAACTCATATACACCATCAATATATATGTATATGTTAGCGGCAATAAGTGAAATCAGGCATTAAGCTTAAATCCTAGGCAATAAGCTAATGCCTAGGCATTAGGCTTAATGCCTAAAATTTCAGGCATTAAGCTTATTTCCTGAAATGAATTGATGAATTTTTCACCTATTGCCGAACTCAATTTTAGGCAATAGGTGAAATTCAGTTTTATGAATTCTAACAAATGCATGCTCAATTTTTCAAATTATTCTGTATATTAATCTGTCTTATAAGTTGAATAAAATTAGATATTGTCTAAAAATTTATTGTTTTTCCTAAAAATTAAAAAAAGGTTGATGACATAATTATTTTATTATAGAATAATTTCAAGATATTTTCCCAAAATAAAATTCACACTTCAGTGGCTTGGCTGGTTTCAACTGGACACATCTAGATTTGAATTTTGCTCACTTACTCGTTCAAATGATTTTATTGGATAAGTAAAATGTCTTTGTTTAACATGCCTTTAAATGCTCTATGTCCCCAGACCTTTTCATTTCTTGATCTGGATTTAAAGTAGTTAAATAACACATGTGACAAGATGTCTTCTTCTGAGCAAAAATTTCTTGTGGCTTTACGAAATAAGTTTGAATCGAAGAAAACGAGGAATATGTACCCAAGAGAGCAGTACAATGAACTTTTGGCTAAGATCAAATTATTGGAGTCATCAGAAAAGAAATCAACTACAGATTATTACAATTTGAATAGGTATGACATTTTTATTATTGGGGACTATGAAAGGCTAATTACCAAAGTCAAAGAGAATGATGAGGCAAATTTCAAAATTTATGTGTATATGGAGGAATTATATGGAATTTTAGAGAAAGCACATAAGGAGACCGGTCATGGTGGTAGAGACAGAATGATCAAACACCTTAACAACGGCTATGCAAACATTTCAAGAGAAAGCAATGAACTATTCACATCGCTGTGTGAAAATTGTAATATGAAAAAAAAAAACACATAGCTAAAGGTGTGGTCGTTAAACCTATCTTATCAAAAGAATTCAATAGTAGGGGACAGATTGACTTAATGGATTTCCAGTCAAACTCTGATGGCAACTACAAATTTTTAATGGTTTACCAGGATCACCTTACAAAATTTTGTAGCATTCATGCACTTACTTCGAAGCATGCCTCAGAAGTTGCTTTCAATTTGATAGAGGTTTTTACACTTTTCGGTGCACCTCATATATTACAAAGCGATAATGGTCGTGAATTTACAGCTTTGGTAATCTCCGAGTTAAAACATATGTGGCCAGAGTTAGTAACTGTTCACAGGAAGCACAGACACCCCCAATCTCAGGGGAGTGTTGAGAGATCAAACAGCGACATTCATGACATGCTTACTGCATGGATGAGAGACAATGAATAAAAAAATTCCGAAAGAAATCTTAGCCACCCTAGAAAAAGAGGAAGACTTACTTAAGCTTCAAAATGACTCCATACATACCCAGCCTGTCGCTGAAACTAATTCAGAAACTACAGCTGATGTTCAGGAAATTGTCGACTCTAGTACAGAACTTTCTGCAGATCCCAGTACTTCAGTCACTATTGAGACGCCTTATGTATGCCGCAGCTATTGATTCTAATAAAACCTTTTATTCATAAGGCCACACCAATTTTCATCATATTCTTCAGAATTTTGTTCTTAAAAATACATGTATTTCTTTTAACTTTAATAGTTTAATGAAAATGCGTCTCAAGTCTCAATTCAATGAGTTGGTGTGGTCTAATCAATAAATATGGTTTAACTGATTACATTTCATGTTTATTTCGCTGTCTATGTCTGTCCGTTCGTGTCCAGTAAGTTAGTGCACACCAAATAAAATATAATCATATGAAAGATTTTCGTGAAACTTATACCACCTGGAGCTGTGCATGAAAGAAAATAACATATGTAGTTAAATACACATTTAACTAGAACTGTGAGTGACCTCACTGAGCGATAGCCCCCGCTTGCAGGTTAGTAGGAGTTGCGCTTACAAGGTACATGCCCCCCCCCCTTTTCGTGAAAGTATAAGTTAAATTAACTCCCCTTTTAAATTTTGGAAAGCAACCATATTACTTCATGCACATCTGCAGGTAGTGGGAAGTTGCGCTTACAAGATACATGCCCCCCTTTTTGTGAAAGCATAAGTTGAATTATCTCCCCTTTTAAATTTTGGACAGCAACCATATTCCTTCATGCACATTTGCAGGTAGTGTACTACAAGTGTGTAAAGTTTACTAAAAATCCAATAAGCCGTTTAGGAGGAGTTGCGCCTACAAGTTACATGCCCCCTTTTTTCGTTTTTGTTTTCGGGGGTATAATAACATTGCCATACCAATAGTAGGCAAACCTTTGCAGTTAAAAATCATGAGCGTAGTCTTCGTATAAAAACATCTTTTTTTTTATTTCAGGATATCTTGAAGTGCTATATTTGTGACATGGAAACCTCAGCAGCTCACACTTGTATCAAATGTGACAAATACATCCATGTTTTATGTGGAACTTCGTGTGAGGAGGGGTTGTTATGTCCGAATTGCAAGGTTGATTCCAACAGCGTTCGTCATTGTTCAGGGGCCATGGACAGTCAACTAAAACAGTCAAACACAATGGTAGCTAGGAGTAAAAAGGAACTAGGGACACCAGCAATCGGCCAAACAGTTGCAGTGCCAATACCTACGTTTGATCGAGGGAAGGGTGATAGTAGAAATTTACTAGGAAGAATTATTGAGGTATTTAATTTAACCATTTTTTATGATCGTTATTCGTTTATTAAGTTTTAAAAAGTGTTTATTCATTTAAAAACAATAGCTCAAAACGGCAATAGGATAAAATGTGTATTTGTTGATGAGACAACAGCCTAAAACTGAATTACTTCATTAATGAGACAACAGCCTAAAACTGTATTACTTCACTAAATCGCTATGTTTGTTTAAAAAGAAGAGAAGTTGATAATGTCAGAGAGACAAAATCACTTCTCCTAAGAACGACACCAAATGCGTCCTCCTGAGGTCATCTCAAGGTCTTCAACACAAAGGAAACCAACAACATGCATTGAGCTTGGAATTGCCCCGACAACACAACACAGTGCACAAATCAGTAAAACACTGTAAGGCAAAAAATAATGCAAATACCTACCTTCCCTATTTTTCTTATCTTGGGGACAGGAATAGCACACAATATTTTGTTTGGCCTAAGCCAAAATACTACAATAATAAGATGACTAACAAACCTCAAAAAGAGAATTAATTTGGTACGAGCTTTCCTATTCGTTTTTCAGGTGAACGACAAAGGAAATGCAGTTATTGGTACGCGATATGGATGACTTAACGGCATGCTTGGAGCTAATGCGATGAGTATCTGCAAGCAGGATTTGATTTTACAAGAGGAACTTAACTGTTAAACATCTATCAGTGTTCGCGAAGCTGCATCTCAGCAGTCCTTATCGGGTGGTCAGGGATTTTTAAAATGTTCATGTAAATCCAAATGCTCAAGTAACAGATGCAAGTGTAAGAAAAATGGAGTACTGTGCAATAGTCGGTGTCATAGCTCTGGATCATGTGATAACAAATGATTTTTAATATATTACTTTAAATATTTTCATAAAACTTTATTTTTTAATATTTTATTCTATTTAGCATTTTAAGTGAATAATGTAGTTTTAGAAATGATTTTTATTTCAGGTATTTGACATTTTAAATATCTCGTTTTAATATAAAATTGTCAATGTTTTACTTAATTATAATATGGGACGAAGTCCCAACTATGGTAGAAATAGCATTTTTTTTCTATATACTAATGACTAAATTTTCATGCACCGGAAATGACATACCGGAAGTCAATACATGGTTAAATCTGTGCAGAAAATCGGATGCGGACGTTTCGTAACCTGGTCGTTTCGTACCTAGATCGGGACTTAAAAGACGACGGAAGATTTGGGTCTGGGTCCCCCTATTTGCTCCATCTTTTAAGAAAATCTGAATCCACCCTCGGTCTACTTTGAAAAAATATTATAGGTAAATATATCCGAGTTAATATTGTTTAAAAAAAAATATTGGACTTCGTCCCAAGTTAGGTAACACCTATTATCATATTATTAATAAATGTATTATATCTATGTTTTTTATGTTTTAGGCATTAAGCCTAATGCCTGGACATATATTTCAGGCATTAAGCTTAAATCCTAGGATTTAGGCATTAAGCTTAATGCCCAGGCAATAGGTTATTGCCTAGGATTTAAGCTTAATGCCTGATTTCACTTATTGCCGCTAACATATATACACCATCGAAATACACATATATATAGCACCCATATACACAATCAATATACATGTACATAGCAGCATATACACAATCAACATACATTTATATAGCAGACATATACATAATTAATATACACATGTATATAGCACCCATATACACAATTAATATACGTGTATATATACCAACCATATACACAATCAATGTACATGGATATACAACATATATACACGATCAATATACATGTATATACCACCCATGTACATAATCAATATACACGTATATACCACCCATATACACAATCAATATACATGCATGTACCACCCATGTACATAATCAATATTTATATAATAGTTACTGATATGGAGGGCACTATCAGGATATACAGACTGCCCAAGGGTCGTGGTACAGACCAGTGGAAATGATATTTCCTGAGTCAGAGGCGAGGGCAATACCATTTCCACTGGTCCTTACCACGACCCAAGGGCAGTCTGTATATCCTGATATTGCCCTCCATATCAGTAACTATTGTGTTTATTGCACTGAAAACCAGAATTCTGATACATACAAAATAACTGCACTGAAATTTTTCAAGAAATCAAAAAACCTATTTGGAACTGCAATTTTAGGAATAAATTAAAACTTACAAACAAACAATAGAATGATTCCAACACTGGCAACAGCGAGTCCAGGGTTTCATCATGCAATGTATGTTAAATACATGCATTGGCATATTGATCAGTGTCGTGACTGGCAGTACCCTTGGAAGACGTATTTCGTAGCAATTTTGGTGTTTTAGCACTTTTATTGGCCAAAACATCTACCTTTTGTTCTTCGCTTAGAACGGCAAAACGTTCCCTTTCACCACCGTCTGCCATTTTATATCTGTATCAGTGAAACCATTTATCTAAGGGACCTAACTCTAAAATCCCGCCAAATGCACGACCGGTCCAAAAACCGTGCATAGACCAGTAGTACCAGTCTATACACGATATGTGGACCGGTTTATATCATCATTCTAGTTTATATCACGGAATAGTGAAGGTCACGTGTAGTGTTCAGTCAATTAAATGTATGATTTTTATTCTGATATGCAATAAACATGTATATAGCACTCACATACACCACCAATATACTGTATATGCCACCCATATACACAATCAATATACATGTATATAGCACTCTTATACACAATCAATACACATTTATATAGCACCCATATACACAATCAATATGCATGCAAATAGCACCCATATACACAATTAATATACATGTATATAGCACCCATATACACAATTAATATACATGTATATAGCACCCATATACACAATCAATTTGCATGCTTATAACACCTATATACACAACCAATATACATGTACATAGCACTCATATACACCATCAATATACTTTGAGAACAGGTTTACTAAGTAAATAGACGGCCCGGGTGGCTCCATGAGTTAGGTAGTTGGATTACTTAACAACTCATACAAGCCTATCACCAATATGGCTTAGTAAATTACAAGAAGGGTGCACTCGACTCGCAGCCGCAAGTGATAAAGCTTACCAGTTGCTTGTCCATTGTCGGTGGTTCTCTCCGGGTACTCCAACTTCTTTCACCACTAAAACTGGTCGTAATGATTTAGCTGAAATATTTCTGAAAGTGGCATGAAACAACAAAAATAAAATAATATACACAATTAATATACATGTATATAGCACCCATATACACAATCAATATACACGCATATAGCACCTATATACACTATCAATATACATGTAAATAGCACTCATATACACCATCAATATACATGTATACAGGTATAACACTCATACACAAACAATATACATGTACATAGCACCTATATACACAATCAATATACATCTATATAGTACTCGTACACAATCAATATACATGTATATAGCACCCATATACACAATCAATATACATGTATATAGCACTCATATACACAATCAATATATACAGATTAATACATGGGCATTTCCATATTGGCCCGAGATGCAATTGAGGGCCAATATGGGTCGAGGGATGATAACCAGGCCAATATGGAAATGCTCATGTATTAAACTATTAATTACATACTTCCGACATCTAGAAAAGAGACACCCATATTGGCCTGAGACGAAGTCGAGGCCCATATTGGCCCGGGCCAATATGGGCCTCGATATGGAAATGATCTTGTAGTAATCCAATAACCGGTTATTTACCGGGGTGTGAAAATATGGACAGTTTACTTCCGGTCATATTGGTCATAGAAAAATGCCTTTATTTTAACTAAATATGTAATAAACATGCATATAGCACGCATATACACAATTAATATACATGCATATAACACACATACACAATCAATATATATGTATATATCACTCATATGCACATTCAACATACATGTATATAGCACCCATATACACAATCAATATACATGCTTATAGCAGCCATGTGCACCATCAACATACATGTATATAAAACCCATATACACAATCAATATACAATGTACATGCTTATTGCAACTATGTGCACCATCAACATACATGTATATAGCACCCATATACGCGTATGTGATATTCACCACCGATGCGGTAATGATATTCATATTATAATACGCGTTTAATGTTAAAGACAAAAACTAAATTGATCACGTGTTTACTTTGATAATATACATCGTTATAATCGTGATAATATACGGGAATGTGAATCTAAGTCTGACGTTCAATGTCAAACTTGACAATTTGAGGGGTTAAATATATATATGTATACGTGTAAGTAGCTATAATATAAATTATTATTATACTTTTACAGTATTTTGACTATATAAATAACAGTCATAGATTTGCTAATTTCCCCTAAAAGACTATTTCCCCAGAAGTGAACTATTTCCCTGAGACTATTTCCCTATCCGCAATTTTGCACGTTCATATTTCCCGTTTTTTTAATCCTTGAAATTATTGAAAGTTTCAGTTGTTATGGTTGTTGAATTTGTTTAATATTAATATTGCTGGTAAAACATATATTTGTTGTTTATTTCATTACACTTTAATTAGTGCTAAGTGATAACAATCTGAAGTGACACAACTATAAACACAATATCGAGGTAATATGCCTTATTTTGCAGTTTAATAATCTAGAAATAATCATATCACAGAGAACAAGCCTTTTATTTTTGTTCTTCAATTGTTCAAGTATAATAAAGCAGTTAAAAACCGGTTATTTCGGGAAGTAGCAAGTTTATTGTCCCCCTCAACACAAACTATTTCCCTCCGCTTCGCGTCGGGAAATAGTTTGTGTATCGGGGGACAATAAACTTGCTACTTCCCTCACGACCGGTCTTTAACTGTATTTTATACTTTTACAGTATTTTCACTATATAAATTAACAGTCATAGATTTGCTAATTTCCCCTAAAAGACTATTTCCCCGGAAGTGAACTATTTCCCTGAGACTATTTCCCTATCCGCAATTTTGCACGTTCATATTTCCCGGGTTTTTTTTAATCCTTGAAATTATTGAAAGTTTTAGTTGCTATGGTTGTTGAATTTGTTTAATATTACTGGTAAAACATATATTTGTTGTTTATATCATTACTCTTTAATTAGTGCTAAGTGATAAAAATCTGAAGTGACACAACTATAAACACAATATTGAGGTAATATGCCTTATTTTGTTGTTCTTCATCAGTGTGAGTTTAATAACCTAGAAATAATCACAGAGAAAAAAGCCTTTTATTGTTGTTCTTCAATTGTTAAAGTATAATAAAACAGATAAAAACCGGTTATTTCGGGAAGTAGCAAGTGTATTGTCCCCCTCAACACAAACTATTTCCCTCCGCTTCGCGTCGGGAAATAGTTTGTTTTTCGGGGGACAATACACTTGCTACTTCCCTCACAACCGGTCTTTAACTGTATACATGTACTATATTGAGTGTCGTGGTTGTGATTGTATGGTTGTAATCAGTGCATATTACCACTAACGCTGTTAGTTCGATTTCCTCTCATGGCGATGTGTACTCGATACAACATTATGTGATAAAGGTTGTTAGTCGGTGGTTTTCTCCGGGTACTCCGGTGTCCTCCGCCATTAAAACTGACCGCCATGATATAGCTGAAATATTGTTGAAAGTGGTGCTAAAAACCGTAACATACAAACGTATACTAGCACGTATCTATGTTGGTGATATATACGCACATGCTCAATATACGCGCTTGGTATCACGACAATGTTACGAATACACAGACACACACAAGTTAAAAAGCGGAATAGTATACACATACATTTGTACAACACTATTTCGCATCTAAGACATGCCTTTTCAATATGTTCTTGCCAGCTATAAGATGCCATCATTAGTGTGTTATATAGGTATATAAGTTTTCGACTCTAAGCATCACAAAAGAAGTAAAATAAAAATATTGAGTCATATTAAAGACATAGAAGGCTAAATCATGAAAACATAATATATAAGAAAGTTAATCTATAAATGTAAGTCTGACGTCCAATGTCAAACATGACAATTTGAGGGGTTAAACATATATACGTTGAAGTAGTTATAATATAAACAATAGGGGCCGTCGTGGTCGTGATCGTATGGTAGCAGGCGCGGATCCAGCCATTTTGAAAATGGGGGGGGGTTCCAATTTTCCTGGCGCTACAGACTGACATTTTCAGTCCAAATTTTGCATAGTAGGTACCGCAGAGTAACATTTTCAGAGTTGGAAACGGGATTACACACCATCATCGTGTCTCAAATGGTTTAAGAAACACAAGAAACGAGCACCTTTGTTAATACTTGGTTTACCAATTAGACTTGGAAATATAAAACAGAATCAACAAATTAAATGCAAAAATAACATTCATAATTTTGACCTGCATACTGCAGTTTCTGTTAACCTCATCAGTATTGGAAGAACCCAAACATTTGGAAGACCATGTCGAAATGCGAAAAATATTGAAAACAAAATTGCACCAACAAGTCCAAATCCAATTAGAACAAATGATTGTCCATCATATTTGTGATGTCATACTATTTACGTAACTTTTTAGTAGAATTTGCTGATCAGAACTATTAACCATATTACTCAATGATAAAATGCTTACCCTTCTGGAGCACCTGATTTCACATCCACATCCGGATATTTGTGTTGTTCTGACATTTGGATTGCCAGACTGAAACTTTGTCCTCGATATCTGATTTCGATAAACGATCCAGTAACCTTCTATACTATTAATTGAGCTAGGAACTCAATCTCTTGGTTGAGACCAACAGGCTACATGTTCCTACAATCGATGAAACATGACTGTTTGCCGCCATACTCAGCAAAGTTATACAACAGCATCTAAAGCCTTGCTCCTTGTCTGGACTTTTTTCAAGTGCTAATAAAGAGCGCTTTTAGTCATTTTGAGGAAATTTCTATTTTAGTAAAGGTGGGCATCTTGAAAGTGGACCACATAGAGGAACATTCTAGACAAAGTTTGGTTCACATTGGCCCTGTGGCTTCTGATGAGAAAATTTATAAAAGTTTTGACAATTTATGCCTAATTTAATCCGACTAAATCAACAAAAGTCCAAGTTGACACAATTACCGTAATATATATTTGACCAGCTCATGATTTTATTAACATGCATCTAAAGTTCTTATCTGAGCCACATCTTGCTAAAATAAAGCAGCCATTTGACGAAATTTCTATTTTTAATAACAGCTGGTGTCTTTGACTGAGGGCGGGACTGCCGTACATACATGTACTATTGACAGTAGATCTGTCAAGGACTTTCCCTACGAAGTTTGGTTTACTTTGGTGTTGTAGTTTTAGCGTAGATTATGAAAATGAAAAAAGCTTTCCAACTACCCAAAGCCATGGGGCGGATCCAGGATGTCAACTTATGGGGGGCGCACATAAAATAATCGCGAAATTTTTTTGGGTATTTCGTGTGAAAAATCACGATTTTACGCAAAAAGATCATATTTTTTCCAATTTTAGGGGGGGCGGCGCCGGGTTTGCCTCCCCCCTCTGGATCCGCCCCTGCTGCAAAGATTGGTTCAAATTGGCCGAGTGGTTTCAGAGGTGAAGATACAAATGTCAAAAGTTAACGGACGGACGGACGACGGACGCTTAGTGGTAGCAAAAGCTCACATGACCCTTCGGGTCAGGTCAGCTAACAAAACGTCAGTTTGGACAGTCTGGTTGCAAAAACATAAATACTACTATGTATATATTTACCTGTGGAAATGTGCGTAATGTTTTTTTCCACACCAGTGCAATACAACATACACTGCATAATTTGTTCACTTATAAATATTATTTTCAAAATTTTTCTCAAATTTCAAAAAGGAAAATTACGGGATAATTGTTTGAAGTGTTCGCGGCGTAAATCAGTCACAGTGAATGAACTGGCATTCTGTGAAAATAGGCATTTCCGATATAGTACTGCAAAGCCACCGGTTTACGTCGAGATTACTCTTCAAATATAATATGTCTATATCAAATCTCGAAACACTAAAAATACGCATTAATTAATTAATGAAGAATTGTTGGGTTAGATTTTTGGGTAAACATTATTTCCAATTTAGTTTAAACATATTTTATTTGCATAAAAGTTGCAAATGGGATTGGACACAAGTTATAACAACATTAGTGAAGTCCTTTCCCTTTTACAAAAATATAAACAAAAATGATTACACATAATGGCGATAATTATATAAATAAATTTTACATGATATATTTAGACGATAATAATAAATTAAGTATAAAGAAGAATAAGGTGAAATAATATGTTCAATACAGTGGAATAAAGAAGAAGAAGGAGTTCAAACAAACAAAAAACAACATTGACTGGAGTGAGTATGCTAGTCCATTAGTTATTTCCAATGTCGGCTATATTAGACATGCGATGGGCGCCATAAAACTAATTTTGAACGGGTCCTTACATTCATCATTCCTACATAGCTACAGTTCATTTGAATCAGTGTACTAGTATTCACAGAAAAAGATTTTTGTACTTTTATATACCGCTTTTCTCCATGACTGCCATACGGCATTAAGTCATGGTGAAACTTTGTTCAGGACCTTCCATTCATCATTTCTGCAAAGTCACAGTTCATTTGGAAAAATAGTTTCAGAAAAGAGGATTTATTTTTTAATTTCCACCAATCAGAAATTAGTATTATCCCTGGCGGTCATGTTGAATGTCAGATCACACTTTATAGAGGACCTCTCATAGATCGTTGTCGTCAAAGTTTTGATTCAATAGGCCCAGTAGTTTAAGAGAAGAAGATTGAAAAGTGAAAGCTAATGACGACGGACAGACGGACGCATAGGTGTGACAAAATCGCATATGACCATAGGCCAGGTGAGCTGAAAACGACACATAATGCACAGCTGCATACGTTGTTGTTAATTGTGCTCAGTTCCTATCCCATCGCAACGAAACTGTAAGAGAATTTGCACTGTCAAGCCGTATACCCTATATAGTGTACATTTTTAAACAATAAGTTAAAAATCAAATATTTTTACAATATTATAACGGTGATAACCTTGGTAAGAATCACTAAAAAAGACACACGGACAGACGGACGACACCCATTTCTAGAGTTCCCTTCGACGAAGTGTCAACGGTCGGGGTACGACAAATTTCATTGCAATCAATAGTAAAGGAGAATTCGAGCTAACAAAAAATAGTAGAAAACGGACGGACG
>MJUT01001314.1:8743-27636 GCA_002080005.1 Gigantidas platifrons | reverse complement strand
CGCCAATGGGTAGTTGGATTTACTACCTATGTAATTAGTACCTATCATCACTAACGTTGTGAGTTTGATTTTCTCTCATGGTGATGTGTACTCGATACAATATTATGTGATAAAGGTTGTTAGTCGGTGGTTTTCTCCGGGTACTCCGGTTTTTCCTCCACCAATAAAACTGACCGCCACGATATTGTCATATACTCATTTTAAGGCAAAATGTTCAAAGTCAATTATATTTCAGAATGGCCATAATTTTAGAAAGTTAAATTTCAAAATGATATTTTAATTTTAAATTTCAACTTTCCTTGATTTTAGAATTGTTTTATTCAAATTGGGAAATATTTTTGTATTAAAATCTGCCATAGAAAAATACTATACAGCCAAAGTTACCACTTAAGATCAGTTGTATCGATTATTTTTGTTACAAAATAGATTTAACATGAATTTAGATAAATGGTCAAATTAATCTCCTGCAAACAACAATAAAGGTTTCCGGCTTTTGAGCTTTGGGGCCACTTAATATGACGACTGAAGCCTTTGATTACATAATGTCAATGGGAAGTCCTTTGTTCATAAATTCACACTCAAGCCTTATCTAAATAACTCATGACATGACATGCTAATTAGATAATTGTCAACCTGGTTTTATATTACTCCGCCATCTTCTTCTTCTTCTTTTGGTATACAGTATACCATCAATCGATTGATGATTACATACTGTTGCATGCGTGGACAAGAATTTTATTTACATTATAGTACAGCCAAAGTGGAAATTTTTTATAATACAAAGTGCTTGAGGAAGATGACGTGACTAAAACTATGTACATGTAAGGTTTATTGTTTAGACGAGTGTACAGAGAACAGCTGGAGTTAGCTGATCTCTGAAACTATCGATAGATGGAGCCTGAACGAGTGAAGCAGGGAGTTGGTTCCACTGCGGTATTGTAAAAGGAAAGAATGAATGCCGGTATGAATCTTTTGATGAGTAGATATACCTGTATGTGAGCTGGTGGTTTTTTCTGGTTCTAGAGTCTGCAAATATTAAAGTGTCGGATGGAATAGCAACAAGATGGTATGAGATTTTATACATCATAACTAATCTTGTGCGTAGTCTGCGCTGTGATAGAGTTGGAATGTTTAAGGTGTCAAGCATGTCAGTGACACTACTGGTGTTATGATACCTGTTACAGACATACCGAGCAGCTCGCCGTTGGACCATCTCAATTTTAGATTTGGACTCTGATGTATGAGGGTCCCAAACAGAACAGGAGTATTCAAGTTTGGGCCGGACGAGTGCTTGGTATGCCTGTGTTTTGACTTGTTGATTTGAAGTTTTTAAGTTCCGTTTGAGAAATCCAAGAGTTTTATTGCTTTTAGATGTTATGTCATTTATATGTTTGTCCCATTTGAGGTTTGACTGTACTGTGACACCGAGGTATTTTGCAGAGGTAACTGATTCTAATATGTGGTTATGTAGGATGTATTCGTGTTGAAAAGGTTGTTTCTTTTTGGTGACTGGAAGACCTGTGCATTTATCTGTGTGGAAGGCCATCAACCAATCTCTCTCCCATCTAGCGGCCGCATCAAGATCCAATTGGAGTTTATCACAGTCACTTTGGGATCTGATAGTTCGATATAAGATACTATCATCGGCAAACAGCCAGAGTTTACTGTAGGTCAAGTAATCTGGCAGATCATTTATATAGACCAGAAACAAGACAGGACCCAGGACTGTACCTTGCGGGACGCCAGATGTGACAGGGACAGCGGATGAAGACCCCCCATCTACAACAACAGTTTGTGTGCGATTTGATAGGAATGCAGAGATCCAGTTTAGTGTTTGGCCAGATATACCATAGTATTTAAGTTTATAGAGAAGTCTGTGATGAGGAACTTTATCGAATGCTTTAGCGAAATCCATGATAATAAGGTCATTTTGAATGTTTTTATTGTCAGTTTCAGATAATTCTTGGATGAATGAAAGTAATTGTGTTTCACATGAGCGTGAGTGACGGAAGCCGTGTTGGAGGTCATAGAGTATTTGATTATTTTCGAGATGATTCATTATGTGTTTGGTGATAATGTGTTCCATTAACTTGCAACTAATGCAAGTTAAGGATATGGGTCTATAGTTTACTGCCTGATGTTTATCACCTTTTTTAAATGCCGGAGCAACATTTGCATGTTTCCAATCTAGTGGAGTTTGACCAGTTTCAAATGACTTTGTAAATATTAACTGACGAATTGGTGCTATTTGTTCTTTTAGTTCTTTAAGAATGTGACCATTTATATTGTCAGGACCGGTGGCTTTGTGAGGGTTGATTTCATTTAGGAGTTTCATGATGCCTGGTGTAGATATGGTTAGTGTTGGTATGTTTGGATGTTGACTGGGTCCTTTATCTGGTATTGTATCTTCTGGTTCGGATGTGAATACTGACTGGAATTGTTCATTGAGGATGTTAGCTTTCTCTATAGTGTCTGAAGTTAGGATTCCATCTTTTTTAAGTGCTGATATACCAGATTTGTCTGTTCTTATATCACCTAGCTTTCACAAATTCTGATTGGACAATAGGAAAGAAAATAGTGCAAAGCCTTGGAGATTCTTTACTTGTTGGTAAGCGTCACTTTCATGTTTGCCAACAATAAAGACGGTTTATACAACTCCTTGACGCATTTCTTTTCAGGTAACATATGCTATTTAAGTTAATATATTTCAGTTAACAAATTCAGAAACAGTTTTATATGAATTATTTCATTTAGCATTTTTAAGACTAAAGTTAATATCCAAATTTAGGTGAATTTTAGTTTAGTTTTCATCATGAGGAAATATATTTAGGCGCAAGTCGATAATTCTAGAATTTCATTTAAGTTCGTAAATTGTGCGTATATGTATCATAAGGCCATGTGTATTTTGCAAGATATAAGTTCCTGATTTGGAAGATTTAATAGAATTGCAAGTCCCTGTATATATATTTGTAGTTTTTCATTTTATTGATTTTTGTTGTACGCACATGACATACTTCTTTTAGCGAGTCCCATATTTTACATTCATAAAGGGAGATAATTCAGGTTTTATCTGTGACACATTTTGAGGAAAATAATATTGAAATTGTACCTTCTATTGCCAAAAATAAGTCATGATGAGTGTAGAAATTTTATTATTGAAGGCCATATGGTCCGAATTCCTTTTTCGCTAGGTAACAAAGCTCTGGGGTAAAACACAATAAAGGGCAATGCAGTGTTGCAGCAGAGCTGAACATTCAAGTACTGTTATTCTTAAAAGAAACATGTTTTCTATGATCTATAATGTCTGAAGTTGGTATGATGTTAAGATTACTCAGAATTACTTGTTATTTCTCATTTTAATTAACATTTATTCACACAAGATTATAATTACACCCTTAAATATAGTTCTGTCTACAATTGTTCATATTTTGACTGATTATAACTACTCTGTGTATTTTGCATCTTCAAACATGAAAATATCAATCTTTTGACAGTGTTTTCTAGAAGATTTGTTTACTGGTTACGGACACTACAGATTTCTGATAGAAACATACCTTTTGTATAAAGCCTAATAATTTCTCCAATTGATGTCTGATTTTCATGAATTTGGTATCAAATTAATCCTGATTATTTTTTCTAAAGATTTATATTAAAATAATTTTGTTGTTTTCCTATTTTGAAAAGTAAATTTTGGTGTAAAAATAAACAAATTTCAAGTGCAACAGCATAATGCCTTATTTGTGCAAATTTTTCGGTACACTTTTGCTTGTTACTCAAAAACTATGAGAGATATCTTCTTGAAATTTTGTATGCAACTGCGGTGTTTCACCATCCAAACATGATATTAAAGTGATACCTTTAAATTTAATGGAAGTAGGTTAATATTGCATATAGCACACTACTTTTGAGTATGAGCCCTATATTGTGTTTCAGCCGTCTGTGAAGCAAAACAACATAGGTTGTCCTGATTCCCCCGTTAAATGTTTGTTGTCAGTTTTTGTGTTCCATTTTTAAGTGCATATACCATGCCCATCACACCAAACGTTAAGAGTGTTGTTATTTGTCATTTTTATTGCTTGTGATTTATTATGAATTTAAGTTGTGGGTATTTTTAGTATGTGAGCTAGTTTCCCCAAAACTAATTATTCACATATCTCAGAGACTAGAGTTATTCCCCTTTGTCATGTTTTAATTTACATATTACATTTTGTAAATAGTGAATTTTATGTGTCTTTTAATACCGTCATAAGATGTTTTTATCCATATGTTTCACACACGAACTAGTCAGCAATGGCAGCTTAAAGTTAAAGCCCTTGCTTTTTTTACACAAGGTTTTGACTTTCAATTAACAGTCTAGACATTAACTCATATTTTAATTTTCATGTTCATATTCATAAATATCGAACTTCATGTGTTTTGTTGGACCACCTTATGCCACTTTTAATTACAACGTTTCGCATACAATTAAGTTCAAACAGACATTATTTAACAGATAACAAGTTAATGTTTTTAATGTTCAACTTTATCACTCTAATGCGAAACAATTTAGTTAATTCTCAAATATTTATCTGTGTTACATTTGTATGTCATTGTTTATTGTGTATTATTATGACTTTCATGTTTGCCAACAATAAAGACGGTTTATACAACTCCTTGTCGCATCTCTTTTCAGGCCTGTCGACATCTAGTCAGCTCAAAGAGCACTACAGAGCCTATAGCTCATACCCAACTAGAGCTCTACCCCAAAACCCCACAGACACACATATACATGTAGAAAAAGTCAACCCTGACAATATACTGAAATATTGTTGAAAGTGACGTCAAAAACCGTCACATACAATCGCATACTAGCACGTATGTTTGTGATATATACACACTTGGTATCACGACAATGTTACGAATACACAGAGACACACAAGTTAAAAAAACGGAACAGTATACCAGTGGCGTAGCTTCCATTCAGGCAATGAGGCAACTGCCTCACTAGATTTTTTTGCAGAAAAAAAATTAATGTGATTAATGTTATAGAAGTTGATTAAAACACGAGAAATAAAAACCTTTGTCAAAGTTTGTAATAACAATATATTCTACATCATTAATTGAAATCGTTTCCGCTTCATTTACCGTTTCGGAAACTTTTGGCTCCGTCATGTTACATAATTTAGTATAGTTTGTTGCCGTGTGCCTAAGTTTGAAAGTGGAAATGGAAAAGTTCCTAATTAAAAAAAATGAAGACTACAGAGTCCACGGACACTTGGACAGCACCAGGTAAAATTAAACTAGTCTACAGTGGGTTACCTCATAATGACATTCGAGTCAGACGACAGTCGAAAATCATGACGACTCTCTGCCATGAATTAAAATAAAAACATTATAATTAATCAGTCAACAAAATAGGAAGCTGATACCAGGGCCGGCCCTAGAATTTTTCAAACAGAAGGGCGCGCTACAATTTATTTCTTCAAATATTTGCCTTAAGATTGAAAAAAATATTATCAAAGGGGGGGGGAAGTGCACGCCCGGTGGACCGGGCTTAAATCCACTCTTAGATACAAGCGCTTATTTTATCTTCTCGTTATTTTATCTTCTGTGCATGTAGAAGCCATACAAAATATAAGACATACACCCTTACGACACGAATAGTTGCCAGATTAGTAATCTCTTATAGTAAATATAATTCCTCCCAATGTACCAAAAATTGTCACTAGTCGCATATCGAAATATAGTTTTCTGCGTGTTATTTCGGTTATTATTGAAATCATAACTTATTCATTTAAACTCTGGAAAATGCGTTTCAAGCGCCCATTTTTTTTAAATCCCGGACACCCCTAGCATTTTTTCGCCTCGCTGCGTTCGACGAGTTGCCTCACTAGAAAACAGACCCAAGTTACGCCAATACATATACATACAACAACATTTCGCATACATGCCTTTTCAATATCTTCTTGCCAGCTATAAGATGCCATCCTTAGTGTGTTATATAGACATATCAGTTTTCGTCTCTAAACATCACTAAAGAAATACAAATAAAAATATTGACAGTCTGTCATATTGAAGACATAAAAGACTAAATCATGGAAACCTAAGTTAAACAAAACCAATGTCGGGTCTGGACCTGCGTCACCGTACAACACAGATAACATTTTGATTGTCAACATGGACATTTTGTGGAAGGATGTACACATATAGAGGTGAGAAATATGTAAAGTTTTCTAAAGAATATAATACATATACAAAGCTTGAATAATGTTGAATAAGAACTGAACTATGCAGATACAGATCAATAGGTACCCTCTTAGTGTTTCGGATGGACGGACGGGCGGAGTGTAGCTATTCCAACATACGTGTTAGCCTTTAGCAACAATGGTAATGATATATCATAAATGATAAAACTAAAGTACAGTATTGCAATAAAATATTTTGATAAAACAGAGAAATATATACAAGGCATGCATTACTTCTGAATAATTGCATGTGGTCTAACAGTAACTTAAAGTTAGGTAGGAATAAAGTTACCAGTAAAATAAGTCTTTAAACCATATTTACTGGGAAGAAATATCACGTAGACTATCTCAAATAGGATGATTATTATTATGATCTTGTGAACTATGCACATTTAATATTCTTGTATTTATTTTACTACAAATAGCTGATCCTTCTGAACTTCTGATCAATTCATCGTTTACATCACGTCAAACGAGAAGATATTTAAAATCAACCAGTTTTATTCAACCCAGATCTTAGGTATCTTTCATGACAATATTGAACACTACATTAGTGACTTTTCATGCAGTAGTTTTTCAAAAGAAGTACAAAATGTATTAGCCAATCAGAGGCCAAGTCAGCCAACTTATATTTATGTTTGCTCTAAAGATTATAACATTTGTGAACGACTCTCAGAGAGAATATTCTGGCAATTCTAGGGACACTGCATTTAGCTGTTTTATGGAACAATTCACAAATGTTACAGACAGTCAGACATCAGAGGAATTGCTACGAAACATAATCACAACTCTTCAGAAGAATAGAGCAACAGTTTCTGGCTAGTCTGAAAACTTGAATTCAAATTTGCTCTAAAAATAATAACATTTCTAAAAGACCCATAAAGAGAATATTTCTGGCAATTCTGGTGACACTACATTTTGGTGTTTTAGGGAAACATTGACAAATGTTACCAACAGTTAGAGACCAGTAGAATTGCTACGAAACATAACAATACCCCTTCAGAATCACACATAATCAGACCTGGCGAGTCTGATGGCATCACATGAAGTAGTTTTGTAAAAGAAGTAGAAAATATCTCCTCCAATCAGAGGCCTGGGTGGGCATATTGAATTTTCAATCACTCTTGGAAATAACAACACTTCTTACGGAACTCTCTGTATCACTCAATTTCAAGTCACTTGAAACAGTCGAAAATAAAACTTTGGATCTTAGAGATTAATTTTTAAGCAACTTAAATTCCACAATGACGTATCATTTGAATAGTTTTTAATGCACGTTTTTATTTTCGTATCATAGGAGATAAAACATATACCGTAAGTGTATAATTGGTGAATAATAATAAATACTTTATTTTAAGAGGGTAACCCAGTATGCATAAAGTTAATCTTACATGTTGCCGTCGAAGAATGAAAACAAATACAATAATACAAATAAATTATACGTATACACGGTAGCTTGCATTCATGCCACACACACAGACACACAACATGTTTTATATGGTATACTAAAATATATTTAATAATGTTTCTATTGTAATAACAAGTATTAAAGAAATTGGTCGGATGTCCCCGGAATTCTTTATGTGAACTAGCATGTTAAATGAAGACCGAAACATTGACAGATGATTAAGACAACATGATCATATTTAACTCGCAAACAAATTTCAGAAAGTTGTTATTAAAAATGTAGAGGCAACATTCCCTCATTCATAACCCATCACCGGATTTGTAACAAGAATAATACGACAGCTGTCACTAGTGAATGGAGGAACTGTTCGCCCTTCTGGAGCACCTGAATTTATCCTAGTAGTCAGTGTTTCGGTACTGACATGGTTTATTTGATATATTTGTGACTGAAATTTACAGTTCTTAAATAATATAATTATTAAAGGCATATTGTCTACGAAAAAATGTAACTGCCCATACATGATTTGCTTAGGGTATCATTAAACAGTTATGCTACAAAAGATACGATTTGTGTTCTTTTTTTTGACAGAAAAGAGCCAAAAATATCGTCATCGGAATTATTGTCCAGGATGACAAGAATTCAAAGTGAAAGTAATAGCGCCACCAATAAAAAACTGAAGTACGGAACTCTCTGGGTTTTAGCTTTGAGGTAAGAAAAATGCCGTTAAGATTCAAACACTTCAAATGGTCCCGCTCGTTTAATGTTGTTTGAATCTTAACGTAGCGTATTCGCCAATAATTCGGTGTTTAATCTTAATTTTATGAAGATCAAAATGGTAAACGACAATAATTTTGGGTATGAAAAAATTACGGTTTTGTAGACAATATCCCTTTAAGGTGGTATTTAACACTACAGGGAGATAAATCTTTAAAATCAGTTGAACGTTTTGATCGTATGATGTTTGTATGCAGATTTCAAGCATCTCGGTGATCAAAACCACAGAGAGAAAAGCTGCTATGTGGCTATTGAATTTATAGCTCTGAGTCTGTTGGTTGGAATTTGTTAAAATTTTGATATTTATTACAGCGGTTATATTCAAACACACTGCAAAAAAAATAAGAAAATTAAACGAGCAGATCAAATTTTACCTGAAGTGTAAGGTACCACTTTAATAAAACTAAGGTTCAAGTCTCCCTCAGGTATAGGTGACCTCAGCCGATTTTGACTATCCTGTGTAGGGACTTTGGTTTTATTGCTCTAAGAACTTTAAATTATTTGGCCTTCCAATCTTTCTGTTTTGAGCGTACATGAAACGCGTCTTGCGCACTAAATTTAATATCTAAGTTTTCATTACACCGGGTTTTAGTGGGATTCGTTCTATTCAATACTTAGTTTTCTGCTTAGTGTATTACAGATTATTTTTTGTTATTTTGTTCTTTTTATTGTGGCCATTGTTTTGTCTGTTCATCTTCGATTAACGGCTTCTGATTAATCCTGTGTTATCTTCAAGGCGTCCTTAATGAAGCAAGGGAAGCAAATCGGAGTCCCATTAGAAACACATCCGTAGAGAAAATCAAGGACGTATTCATTCATTCAAATTTCCAATATCATTGACAATAAGTAACACATGCAATGAATGACTATCAATCTATACTTTTCTAGGTATCTACCAGGTATTTTCACCAGCATAAAAGTTTATTCTAAAAATGGAATAACAATTGTAACGTGTACAAGGTATACATTACAGTGTTTTTGCATGCACGCAAACTTGTCACGGAATATCCTGATTAAATATGACAAATTTCATGAAATATGTAGAATTCTGGTGGGTTTTACATGTATTTTGTGACAATGGAATTTTCTTACTTTTTGCCACTCATTTTCGTGATTTTAAATGGAAACATGTTCGATGTTACAGCGCATGGTAAGTTTTTCTATAATAGACAAATACTGTGCAGCAACTTAAAAGTATTTCTTTTTATTTAGATGTTGTTTTATACTATTTGTTACTCTCTGACACGTATTATATATATGTTATAAAGGTAGACTACATACCCTTCACTCTAACACACGTTAACATTAATGAACGGCTAGTTTATAAAAGTGAACAGTTATTGACGATGTCTATATTGCTTGGGGGGCGTGGGAATATACATATGGGTCTTATATAACTCTCTGACACGATATATGCTATTAAGGTAGAATACATACCCTTCACTCTTGCAACAGTTAGCATTAATGAATGGTTAGTCTATGTAAATGAGCAGTTATTGACGATGTCTACATTTCGGGGGAATATAAATATAAGTCTTAGATAACAAGACTATAATATGTAATCTGAATAAAGAATTGTCGCCCTTAGACTTCCCACTAACTATACTACATAATTATATACACGACTCGTTGTCAGCACAAAGACGACACCATCAGATACTTCACCAGATATGTACATTTACACTGTATACCACAGGTACTCGGTGGTAGCCCCCACCCCCTTCTCCTTTGCCGCAATCCCCGGATGATTTGAGGTATGACTTCTGTTGAAGTGTCAATATCATAAGAAATTTATTTCGGAGTGGAATTACCATGGGAAGAAAGGAAATATGGGGTCAGATATTTTAACAATCTCGCAAATAGAAAATCTAAACAATTACAATGGAAAGTGCTGCTTAGTATAATATGTACAGAAGAAATCTCCAAATGGTAGTTGTCATTTCTGTAATAACCCCGAAAATTTAATACATCTTTTTGTTAACTGTAAATTGGTGGATAGTGTATGGACAGAAATTTTCGAAGAATAATAAATGAATTTTATGTTCAAAATGAAATAAAAACTATTAAAATCAGAACATACGACAATCTTAGGAATAAGCCATAGACAGACGACAAAATTAACGCAATAGTTAAGACGATTTTGACAACAAAGTGGATTATTTGGAATGAACGAAATGTTGCTAAATACCAAAAGAAAAAAATTACTAAATTGAAAATTATTAATTTGATTAAAAGCGAAATTTCATTCATATTTTCTCTTGCCAAAGGTAAAACGGGAAATGACTTCTTTGCAGAAATGACAAATATTTTGTGTACTAACTGTTTCCATACGAATTCATTTATGTAAGTCACGGTATTGTAAATGACCAGATACAACAAACTCCCTTTTAGTACATTGTATTAACACATTGATTATTTCTTACTTACAAAGCTGTCTGTTAATATGTAGATTCATATAGTGTATATGTTATTTACTAATTCAACTGCATTTTCCCTATAATTCCATTTGAATGAATAAGGCAATCTGATGATAATTGTACGTCCCAAGAATTAAAACAGGAAAAAATATATGTAAGAATAAATAGCCACGCTGCTGTCGTAAAACTACCCGCAAAACAATAGAGGGTGTTTGATTTATTATGTCACTGCAGTGTGTTTGGTGTAGTGATTCCGTTCTCATATCGTTAATTAGTTTTTCAATTTGCTACAGTAATATTTGTTATAAAAAACACAAAGTTTACTGAAAATTATGATATTTGTTTAAAGATATAAAATCTAATAAAATGGAACTAAGTGGAAAACTTAGTTTCCTCATACTATATGAAATGGTTGCTAAAAAATAAAGAAAAAACAAATGAGTTAAATCTAGGCGTCAAATAAAGCATGAACAGGAAAATACAGTTGGTTAATGCAGTTAACTATATGAAATGATGGTGTATATAGTTGTATTTTGTAGTGTGTATTCAGGGAGTTAACAAGTACTCATTTGTATTTTCCTGGACAAAAGAGGTGTACTAAAACAGGGGCTCCTAAGTCGGATTCCCTGTGCGTCTTAGGTTTTTGTAACATCAGGTGTTGCTTAATAAATTATAGCTATATATACAAATTTCTTAAGCATAAACCCTCAGCAGATATTTTATTTAATCTTATTTATTGATTATAAGCTATTACTAGAATTGTTGTTTTATTTTTCAGATCATGGCATTGTCGACGACTTACTGAATGTCATCCTCAAGTTAAAGAAAGGAACAACTAACACACGTAAGGATTTGTAACTTTTTTTTTCTTTTTTTTTATCATATTCAGCAGTTTTTCAAAATTGAACTAGGTCATGTGAACAGGCACTCACACAGTAACAGTCTTAAAGCTTGTCCATTATGGTTTACAATATATTTGTAGATTTGTTTATCTTCGATGTACTCGATAACTTCAGTTTATGTGCCAGTTTCAAGTTTTCCTAGCGATCGCTCCATCAATCATGTCTTTATTTAAAATATAAAATGTATATCTATTAATGTAATCATTATTTTATAATCTTTACAAGTGTTGCCTGAGGGCAAGTGTGGACACAGAAATGTGCTGTCCAAAAGGCAAGTGTGGATGTCAATATTTCATATTATTTAACTTAAAAAAACAAAATTCATGGACACAGGGGTCCTGGATTTTTTGTTAATAAAAAACTAATCCTGGATTATTATTTTTGCTTAAAGTCCGGTCCTGTGTTTTTATTTAAAATTTTCATCATAGCCACCCCCAAGGGATATAAAATTGTATCATTAATAATAAATTAATGAATAATAAATTCAAATTTTCTATTTAAAATAAATCTCATTTACAAAACCACTGATATTTGTTCAATTTTTAACGCTCATTTAAGCTTTAGTCGCAACAAATTTTTATTTTTCTCTTTAAACTGTCGAAACATAACATTTATTTAACTGTAAAATTCACAAATAAAATTCACATCCCCCTTTTTTCCCCCTTTTTTCTTGTTTAAATCAATGATCAACAATATTCCAGATTCTATATTTATAAACTATTGACCTGAGTAACCTTGCTAAACTATGCGGAGTCAGTATGTTTTAAATCGGTCATCCAATCAGGACGCTCATTTTAAAGATTTAAAGATATAAAATCTAATAAAATGGAACTAAGTGGAAAACTTTGTTTCCCCATACTATATGAAATGGTTGCTAAAAAAAAACAACAACAAATGAGTTAAATCTAGGCGTCAAATAAAGCATGAACAGGAAAATACAGTTGGTTAATGCAGTTAACTATATGAAATTATGTTGTATATACACTGTAGTTGTATTTTGTAGTGTGTATTCAGGGAGTTAACAAGTACTCATTTGTATTTTCCCTGGACAAAAGAGGTGTACTAAAACAGGGGCTCCTAAGTCGGCTTCCCTGTGCGTCTTTGGTTTTTGTAACATCAGGTGTTGCTTAATAAATTATAGCTATATATACAAATTTCTTCAGCATAAACCCTCAGCAGATATTTTATTTAATCTTATTTATTGATTATAAGCTATTACTAGAATTGTTGTTTTATTTTTCAGATCATGGCATTGTCGACGACTTACTGAAGGTCATCCTCAAGTTAAAGAAAGGAACAACCAACACACGTAAGGATTTGTAACTTTTTTTTTATCATATTGAGTCAATCGGCCGATCAGCAGTTTTTCAAAATTGAACTAGGTCATGTGAACAGGCAGACACACAGTAACAGTCTTAAAGCTTGTCCATTATGGTTTACAATATATTTGTAGATTTGTTTATCTTCGATGTACTCGATAACTTCAGTTTATGTGCCAGTTTCAAGTTTTCCTAGCGATCGCTCCATCAATCATGTCTTTATTTAAAATATAAAATGTATATCTATTAATGTAATCATTATTTTATAATCTTTACAAGTGTTGCCTGAGGGCAAGTGTGGACACATAAATGTGCTGTCCAAAAGGCAAGTGTGGATGTCAATATTTCATATTATTTAACTTAAAAAAAAAAATTCATGGACACAGGGGTCCTGGATTTTTTGTTAATAAAAAATTAATCCTGGATTATTATTTTTGCTTAAAGTCCGGTCCTGTGTTTTTATTTAAAATTTTCATCATAACCACCCCCAAGGGATATAAAATTGTATCATTAATACTAAATTCAAATTTTCTATTTAAAATAAATCTCATTTACAAAACCACTGATATTTGTTCAATTTTTAACGCTCATTTAAGCTTTAGTCGCAACAAATTTTTATTTTTCTCTTTAAACTGTCGAAACATAACATTTATTTAACTGTAAAATTCACAAATAAAATTCACATTCCCCCTTTTTCCCCCCTTTTTTCTTGTTTAAATCAATGATCAACAATATTCCAGATTCTATATTTATAAACTATTGACCTGAGTAACCTTGCTATACAATGCGGAGTCAGTGTGTTTTAAATCGGTCATCCAATCAGGACGCTCATTATTGTCCAAGATAAAAATACATCGCTAAAATTACCTGTGGGTAATTCTCCACTTTAACTCGTAAATTTACATAGAAATCGGAGATATTTCGTCATAAAACTTCACACATGGTTTTGTCTATCACATTTTTTGAAGACAAACATGAAATGTTATTGCATTTATCAATATTTTATGAGTATCGACAGTTTTTTCAACACCGTATCTGTTCACGTGACTACACATGCTACTCACAGTGACCCGTGACCCACATTAGCGCGTCTGGGCAGTCTTTTGTAGATATGGTATATAATAACGGAGAAGACTTTCTAAGTAGGTGCACCCATATGTCTGTTCTTGTTATTCTTTGTTACGGAGAAGATGTTCTAAGTTGGTGCACTCATGTCAGTAGTAATAGTTGTGTTCAATTTTAGCACCATGTGGCGTTGTGGCGTTCCCGTATAAGGACATGGAACCTCCAATTTCCGATATAAGGGCATATCCCCGCCCATATTCCAAATAAGGATCAACCCCGCTCCCATTTCGTGACTGATTCATCCATGTAAAGATGACACATCCATATTCTGACACCATGACAATACAACGAATCACACCGGACATAAAATGCAGCTGTATCCCAATTTGGTCATCGAGAGAACGATGACTCAGCCCTGAAGTAACGACTGTGAACGTTTTAACGTTAGATGAGTCATATTACGTCAACAGATAGAATAATTAAAGAGCGTAATTATGTAGATGTTTTTATTGATATTTATGTCTTTAATTGTGTGTTAATTAATGATTATATAATATAAGTAATAGTAACTTTTTAGAATAAACGCGTAAAAACAGAGCTTGACCTTAGAAAACCTTCTGATTTCTGATAAGGCTATACGTTTCAGCATCGTCTGCATTGAGGATTAAATTTCAATTGATCTGACCTCGAGGAACCCCTTGATCGTTATGTTTTACTGATAAACCACATGGTTAATTGATTCCATGAATGCGTCTGTGGCAAATCAAAAAATGTTAAACAAGACATGTTTTTAAATTGTTATCGAAGGGAGATCAATTATATTTGTTTAAATATTATTTTTCGCTTAGTCAGAATATGGGTGTGTCATCTTTACCTGGATGAATCAGTTACGAAATGGCGGGCGGGGTTTATCCTTATTTGGAATATGGGCGGTATATGCCCTTATATGGGAAATGGGAGGTTCCGTGCGTTTATACGGGAACGCCATAACGCCACATGGTGCTAAAATTGAACAACTATTACTAGTCATGTCTGTTCTTGGTATTCTTTGTTGCGGAGAAGACTTCGTAAGTTGGTGCACTCGTATCTGTGCTTGTTATTCTTTGTTACGGAGAGGACTTTCTATGTTGGTGCACTAATGTCAGTGCTTGTTATTCTTTGTTACGGAGAAGACTTTGTAAGTTGGTGCATTCGTGTCTGTGTTTGTTATTCTTTGCTATGGAGAAGACTTTCTAAGTTGGTGCACTCGTGTCTGTTCTTGTTTTAGATAATATACTCTTTATAATGAAGAAGACTTTGTTACTTGGTGCAATCGTATCTGTTCTTGTTATTCTTTGCTAGTGTCTGCTCTTGTTGATTTTTGTATGTTTTGATGAATTGAGGTAAATATTTATAATCATTGACCTACAAGAAAGATATAATTTATAATACTGAACAATGAACACACAGAGTGAAATGTTTTACAAACTTACGAATAATGGTCCACTTTATATAAGATTTGAAAGATAAGCTCGATTACTTAGATATAAAGAACAATATTTTTATTAAAGCTGTCTTAACACATACACTTGTCTTAATCAGCGTGTCTTTACTATCATCACGATTTTGTTCATAAACCACTCAAACAGTAGGTATAACCGTAAAGTAATTACTTCATACGAACACTTTCAGAATGTGTTTAGCAGTAATCCTACGATATCTTTGTTTCTATCTTATCCACAATTTATTCGTATGGATAGTAATTAAAGAGACGCTGATCGAGTCAAGCACCCGAGCGTTCTAAGCCATATATCAGACGGCTAAATACAATATTGCAATCCTGTTTCAGATCCATATAAGATACCAGCCTTTTCAGCAACCTTAACTAAAGATTTTACTCCATCGATGAGCGAAATAATCAAATTTGATTCAGCGAGGACAAACATTGGAGGGCACTATTCACCTAACACAGGGGTATTCACCGTACCAAGACCAGGACTGTATATGTTGTCGGCTACAGTTAGAGCAGCTAGTGGTCAATATCTACACTGCGGTTTATGGGTGAACGGCGTGATGTACGAAAGGGCATTTGGTACAAACCTGTCATCAGGGACGCTTAATGTTGTTCTGCAACTTAAAAAAGGAGACAGGGTGTATATCAAGAAAGATTCCACATATGGCAACGCAGGAGAGTACATGTATGGACAACTTTTGTCTATGTTTTCCGGCTATCTAATAGCATAAATTGAAATGGAAAAAGAATTAAAAAAAATCAGCATTGTTTCTTGTCTTTGTATCTATGCTTTATCCATATATTTTAATTTTCATAATGCGTCTGATTCAGCAATTCAGGCCAACACATGAGGGGAGGATACATGTCTATGTTTTCCGGATATTTAATAGCATTGTTTATTGTCTTTGTATCAGTAATTTATCATATATTTTAATTTTTGTCAGTAATAATGTGTTTGATTCTTACCCTGGATCAAAATTCACGAATGCAACAGATTAAACGGGGAAAACATTACATTAATGAGACACACAGTAGATGTATCTTTCTCCCATTATTACGGCGTTTTAACCCCGCTGAACCTGTGGTGGAAAAATCTGTAATCCTCTAGAGGATTAAAATGTCTCGTGCCTTTCCCCGCATTAATTTCAAACGTATTCATTTCAAATTTGAAATAAAGTTCGTGTTAAATAATGGGAGAAACAAATTCTCCTTCAGTTTCCCATGTGGGTTACGATATTTCTCCACTCTCGAGAGTTAAATTACAAATTTTGACCACTCGCCTGACGGCTTGTGGTTAACATTTTTAATTTAACACTCTTGAGTGGAGAAATATCGTAACCCACGGGCAACTGAAGGAGAATCTATATGTAATGTAATGAGCTTACTTCATTCGAAAACATACAATCAGTGCCTATCACCACTGATGTTGTATGTTCGAATCTCGATCAGGGCGAGGTGTACAACATTATGTGATAAATTTGTTAGTGACTTGCGACAGGTCGGTGGTTTTCTCCGTGTCCTCCAGTTTCGCCCACCAATAAAACTGAACGTCACGATATAATATTGTTGAAAGTGGCGTTAAACACCACCAAACAAACAAAGAAACAAACAAGCAAACTTTAAAAGGTGGTTCTCAGCTTTACCGAAAACATGTTAGTTTTTTTTTATCTTGACCACAATTAAAATGTCAGTTATTTAATCCTAATGTTGCTATACATAACGTGAACGAGACTGCCATAACTAGTTTATAGAAATAGTTCACAGAGACCAGTGTTTAACAAACAAACAAAACATAGTAATACATAGTCAACCACAACAACAAAAGAGCTTTGTTCGTAATTTGTTCCCATTTTGGCTTCCTCGATCGTTAACAAGTTCATCATACCATTCTTCCTGGTCAGGCACATCAATCTTTTCTTTAACGGTTTTCATTATAAATTTGGAACTAAAAGTTAAATCATTCACTTCGTTTTGGATATTCAAAATTTCGACATATATATATCATTTACATCTTCTCCTCTGAGACCGCTGAACCAATTTAAGCCACATTTGGCCGAGATGGTAATTGGGTGGTCCTCTTTCATTTTTTGCCCCCCACAGTCTGGCCTCCATTCAAGAAGGCAGTCATTACTGAAAATATAAATATCTATAATGGTATATTGCTGCTTTATTATTAATCAAAATGATCTTAAAATTTAACTGCAGCTATATGGCAATGAATACATGTAGAAATTCAACATACATGTATATTCCGGGTTTTTCTGTGAATGTTTTCTTTCAGCCGATGTATACTGATAATACATAAATTTGAGAAAACAAGTCATATTCAAATCTTCTGCTCAGAATCTTGAGCTGTTATGATTTTGGGTTGGTCCACTCTCATAATATGTGTGACACCCCAGCATCCACGATGGCTTCCATTACAAATATCAGAAATAAAATGACAAAAAAAGATGAATCTAAACTTTAGAAGTCAAGCTGAAAACCAGGCGATCGATTACAGGCTCCTGAGAGCCTCGTTTTTATTCAAATATTGTTTCCTTACATCCAGCATACAGGATCGGAAATGCACAAACCAAGTAGATATGTGTTGTCTTGTAGGTGAAATGTTGTCTTTTGAAAGACAAACTTGACCTGTATGTTATCTAGTTAAAGCTAGTTTTAGATTTCTAAATTGATGCAATAACCATCTGGACTTAAGATAAGAGACAGAAACTAGTAAAATCTTCAATCGATCCATAATTAAGAGTTAGCGTTATGGTGCTTAATGCCACTTTCAACAATATTTCAGTTACATTGTGGCATTTCAGTTTTATTGGTGAAGGAAACCGCAGTACCTGGCGACCGTTTCACTAAAGTGATCGTAAATCGTAAGTCTAAGATCACTCTTAAGATTTCCTTACGTGCACGTATACGTGCGTTTCACTAAACTAGTCCTAATCTTAAGAGTTACGACTTGCGACAAGTAACATCTCCTATAATGGAGATAAAAAGATACATTGTATCATATATTTTATATATAATGATTGATTTTTGGCGTTTTAGCGCCACTGTAAGCAGTATTTCAGCTATATCATAGTGGTGGAAGAAGCCAGAGAACAACCGAGCAGGGGAAAGTAAATGGTAAACTTTATCACGTGCGACTGCGAGTTGAGTGTACCTTTTTTGTAATTTACAAAACCGGGCGCGAACCCACGCCGTATTGGTGATAGGCGTGTATGAGTTGTTAGGTAACCCAACTACCTAACTCACTGAACCACCCGGGCCCTATATTTTATATATAAACCCAACA
>MJUT01001303.1:292106-312917 GCA_002080005.1 Gigantidas platifrons | reverse complement strand
TCCTAACCATAACACTAACATGGCCATATGGTTATTGTCGTTGACTCTCTGACCCATAATCCTAACCATAACACTAACATGGCTATATGGTTATTGTCGTTGACTCTCTGACCCATAATCCTAACCATAACACTAACATGGCCATATGGTTATTGTCGTTGACTCTCTGACCCATAATTCTAACCATAACACTAACATGGCCATATGGTTATTGTCGTTGACTCTCTGACTCATAATCCTAACCATAGAACTAACATGGCCATATGGTTATTGTCGTTGACTCTCTGACCCATAATCCTAACCATAACCCTAACATGGTCATATGGATATTGTCGTTGACTCTCTGACCCATAATCCTAACCATAACACTAACATGGCCATATGGTTAGTGTCGTTGACTCTCTGACCCATAATCCTAACCATAACACTAACATGGCCATATGGATATTGTCGTTGAATCTCTGACCCATAATTCCCACCGTATGACATTCGCGTTTTGAACCCAGATCTACAGCACTCGAGAAGAGCACGCACAGCACCGATGGGGTACAATGTACTTGTATTCTATGAAATAATATAATGCTTAAAGGGAATTTGCGGTAGTGCCTACCGACAAAATTTGTGAGCGGAGCTTATCATAAAAAATCCCTGTTGATATGATCAGGATATTTATGAAACTGTATGTCACATGATCAACGTGACCTAACGGTCACATACCTCAGTAATTTGAATTTTCGAAGTGATTTTTGTACATCTTAGACTGACGAAAAATATGTTTTTAATATTAAGACTGAAAGTTTCGTAGGGAGGAATACTAGTAACCATGCCTGTCAAATAGGAGGAACACTAGTATCCATGCCTGTCAAATAGGAGGAACTCTAGTAATCATGCCTGTCAAATATTTTGTATGAAAGTAACTGTAAAACTATGTATCATTGATTTTTCCTCCTCGAGATAACCGTGGTAAAAAAAATGAACAATCTGAATGTCTGCTCCGCCCACAACTATTTATTCCCACGGTCCCGGTTTAAGCAATTGACAACCATATACTATATTCCCCCTAGATTTCAAAGTTACTTGAAATACTTGGCTAATACAAAATATATATATATATATATACAGTCAAACCGGTTTTAAGAGGTCACATTTGGGATAAAGGAAATGTGGTCTTATTAGACAGGTGACCTTTGAAAAGAGGTTCAATTCATATCAAATTGTCTATGACAGGACAAGAAATAAGTGACCTTTTAATACAGGTGACTGCTTAATAGAGGTGACCACATGGGAAGGTGTGACTGTATATATATTTGTCCTTGACCATGAACTCACCTTCACAGAGTAATGAATTAACTTCCTCTATCATAGTTATGCTGGTTAATTCACTAAGAGTAATCATCTTAACTAACGAATCCCTTCCTGCTATTTCCCTTAGTTCAACTTTATTTACTTGCGATCCAATTCCGACGGCAACGATTGTTACTCCTGCCTTTCTTAATTTAGTTGCCTCAGTGATTGTTTGATTGTAATGCTTTGACACGCCGTCTGTGATCACAACACCTACTTTTGTTTTACTATTTTGTAGGATTGTTCCAAGTTTTATTATAGCCAGGTCGGTTCTCGATCCATCTGCAGGCTGGACAAAGTTCTTTATCTGAGTTTCAATATTGGTTCTATCGGTGGCTAGGTTAAAGAAGCTTGGTACATCATTACTGTATACGAGAGCACCAACCCGAATCATGTTATCACCAAGCTCAAATGAATCTATGTTTTTTATAGTAAATTCAATCATGCGAGCAAAATCTTGTCTCGAAATACTGTCTGAACCGTCAATAGCCATTGCTACGGAACCGGGTCCCCTGCATAGTGCTGAAATATAAAGAAAAAAGTAAATATAATGAAATGATTCAAATAAACGAAAAAAAATATATATAAATAGTGATATAATTTACAGGTAAAGGGGGGAGATTTAGCCAAGAATGTTAAAATATGATATATATCTATTAATATTGAAATTAAATGTACATTGTATGGGAAAAAAATCATTATAGAATGTAAGTTATATTGTAAAGAAAATGGAATATTTTCCGCCTCATTTGTTTTTCCCCCTGACAAAAGAGTTTTGTAACTAACAGGGGTCCCTAAGTTAAGCTACCCTGAACTGTTTGGTCTAATGTAAAAACGGGTGATTCGAATAAAATGAACGTCGACAAAAAAGACATACCATGCATAAAACCAAACCTGTGTATACATATGTATTAAGATTTATGTATGTTATAAGATAAACCAATTTTACCTAATTCAATGTAAAAATATGCGATCTATGGTCGGTAAAATACGGTATATGATAATTAACGGCAATATTAGGTTAGTTCCCTTACCTTTCTTTGGTGGTGGTATAACTGTAAACAAAAACAAATAAACAAACAATAAAAACTGTCTACATTATTATTGTTTTACCTTTACTCCCAATATTTATGTCTTAGCATACTTTTGCAAATTATTTTGATATTTTTTATTTATCGCAAATGTTATATCACTGTATATCATCTAGGTTACCAATTATCCCTTTTCCCCACCCCGTCCTTATGAATTTGCTTACATCACTTCCGAATAAGCTGTCATGCTTCCCATCGTATGAAATTCGCGTTTTGAACCCAGATCTACCATAACCCTAAATATTACCTAATTCAATGTAAAAATGTGCGATCTATTGGTAAAATATGGTACATGTATATGATAATTAACGGCAGTGTTAGGTTATCTCCCTTACCTCTCTTTGGAGGTGGCAGTGTTGTTGTTGTCGTAGTTGTAGTAGTAGTTGTTGTTAATTATTGTAAATAATTGTATTCGAGAGAAGACTTCATAAGTTGGTAAAACTTGTGTCCGATCCCTATTTGTTATATTTAACAAATAAAAATATGTTTAAACCAAGTTGTTGTTATAACTGTAAGCAAAAACAAATAAACAAACAAACAATAAAAACTGTCTACATTATTATTGTTATTATTGTGTTATTGTCGTTGACTCTCTGATCTATAATCCTAACCATAACACTAACATGGCCATATGGTTATTGTCGTTGAATCTCTGACCCATAATCCTAACCATAACACTAACATGGCCATATGGTTATTGTCACTGACTCTCTGAACAATATTCCTAATAACACTGGCGTGGAGTTACGTATTAAGGGTGTTCGGACACATATGGGAATTAATGCTATATCTGCCATGGCTTTTCTCTCTCAACAAGCCGGGTAGTCAGGATATAGCTGACAAATTGCAGAAAGTTATGACCCATAATGTATAAATCTATAAATGCTGCATAAGTTATGATCCATAATGTATAAATCTATAAATGCTGCATAAGTTATGACCCATAATGTATAAATCTATAAATGCTGTATAAGTTATGACCCATAATGTATAAATCTATAAATGCTGCATAAGTTATGACCCATAATATATAAATCTATAAATGCTGAATAAGCGAATTTGGACTTAAAATGTTTTCATGATGTTGCCTAAGGACAAAAACTATAAAAATGTCAAAATGAAAAAAAATATATACATGTATATATATTTCGGAGCATATAATTTAAATGAACTAATTAATACTGACATAAGTTGGAGTGTATTATCTAAACTTTAAATTATAGCTTAGTTCAGAAAGAAAATGTTCTCAAATATGTAAAATCTTGCTATTCATGTTCCCAATAAAGATTACCGAAAGATATGATCGAGTTAAATATATCTTTGCTGATTGTTTTATTTTTTATCACCTCAAGTAATAATATTCCCTAAATATACCATCTGTATACGTTCTTATGAGGAAAATATCACGTTATATAATTCCTACATATTTGCTTTCCAATTTCATATATACATATACATACAAAGGCTTAATTGTAATATTCTATATATTTATTGTTATGGCAAACAAACTTATTCCATAAAGGGACAGCCGTAGTCGTGATCATACCCATGTAGGAAGGCATGAAAATAATATAATTCTAGCATAAAAATACATGACCAAAAGGGGGCCGTCGTGGTCATCATCGTATGGTAGTTGGATTTACAACTACATGTGCAATCTGTGCCTATCACAACTTAAATTGTGAGTTCAAATTCCACTCATAGCGAGGTGTACTCGATACAACATTATGTGATAGAGTTTGTCTGTGACTTGCGACAGCTCGATGGTTTTCTCAAGGTACTCCGGTTTCCTCCACCAATAAAACTGACCGCCACGATATAATTGAAATATTGTTGAAAGTGGCGCTAAACACCATAACCCTAAATCTTACCTAATTTAATGTAAAAATATGCGATCTATGGTCGGTAAAATACGGTATATGATAATTAACGGCAATATTAGGTTAGTTCCCTTACCTGTCGTTCGTGGTGGTATAGCTGTAAACAAAAACAAATAAACAAACAATAAAAACTGTCTACATTATTATTGTTTTACCTTTACTCCCAATATTTATGTCTTAGCATTCTTTTGCAAATTATTTTGATATTTTTTATTTATCGCAAATGTTATATCACTGTATATCATCTAGGTTACCGATTATCCCTTTTCCCCACCCCCGTCCTTATGAATTTGCTTACATCACTTCCGAATAAGCTGTCATGCTTCCCATCGTATGAAATTCGCGTTTTGAACCCAGATCTACCATAACCCTAAATCTTACCTAATTCAATGTAAAAATGTGCGATCTATTGGTAAAATATGGTACATGTATATGATAATTAACGGCAATGTTAGGTTATCTCCCTTACCTGTCTTTGGAGGTGGCAGTGTTGTTGTTGTCGTAGTTGTAGTAGTAGTTTTTGCTAATTATTGTAAATTATTGTATTCGGGAGAAGACTTCATAAGTTGGTAAAATTTGTGTCCGATCCCTATTTGTTATATTTAGCAAATAAAAAGATGTTTAAACTAAGTTGTTGTTATAACTGTAAGCAAAAACAAATAAACAAACAAACAATAAAAACTGTCTACATTATTATTGTTTTACCTTTACCCCCAATATTTATGTCTTAGCATTCTTTTTGATATTTTGTATTTATCACAAATGTTATATTACTCGTATATCATCTAGGTTACCGATTATCCTCCCCCTCCCCACTCCCATCCTTATGAATTTGCTTATATCACTTCCGAATAGGCTGTCATGCTTCCCATCGTGTGAAATTCGCGTTTTGAACCCAGATCTACAGCACTCGAGGAGAGAACACACATCACCGATGAGGTTCAATGTACCTGTATTATATGTATAAATACAAATATTAAAGGGGGAATTTGCGACAAAATTTATGGGCGGAGCTTATCATCAAAAAACCCTGTTGATATGAACAGGATATTTATGAAACTGTATGTCACATGACCAACGTGACCTAAAGATCACATACCTCAGAAATTTGAATTTTCGAAGTGATTTTTGTAGATTTTAGACTGACGAAGAATATATGTTTTAATAAGTCTGAAAGTTTCGTAGGGATGAGCACTAGTAACCATGCCTGTCAAATATTTTGTATGAAAAGTAACTGTGAAACTATGTATCATTGATTTCTCCTCCTCGAGATAACCGTGGTCAAAAAAATGAACAATCTGAATGTCTGCTCCGCCCACAGCTATTTATTCCCACGGTTCCGGTTTAAGCAAATGGCAACCATAGATTCTATTCCCCCTAGATTTCAAAGTTACATAATTACATTACTTCCGTTTTTCATTGAAATGTTGCAATATGATTGGTAATGAAGTGGTCACATGATTAAAAAAGAGATGTTTCACATCCCAATGAAACTCAAACCAGAACTTACACGTGCCTCCATGACGACGTCAGATGTAAACAATCAGTGGCATAGTAATTTCCAACAGCAAATAATCTAACACAAATAAAATTCACAACGAAAAGTTCAACTATTTAGTATATTAAATTTTGGTGTGATTTAAATATAATTATAAGAATTGAATGCATTCTTTTGAAGTTTCATTGGGGTATGAAAGCGTTAATCGAAGCACATTTTCAACATGAAGCGGTACCGCGCTTCATTGAAAATGTTCTTCGGTCAACGCTTTCATACCCCAATGAAACTTCAAAAGAATGCATTCAATTCTTAATTGAAATACTTGGTTAATACTAAATATATATATACAGTCAAACCGATTTTAAGAGGTCACCTTTGGGACAAAGGAAAGGTGGTCTTATCAGACAGGTGACCTTTGAAAAGAGGTTCAATTCATATGAAATTGTGTATGACAGGTAAAGAAAAAGGTGACCTTTTAGTGCAGGTGACTGCTTTATAAAGGTGACCACATGGGAAGGTGTGAGTGTATATATATTTGTCCTTGACCATGAACTTACCTTGACAAAGTAATTTCTTAATTTCCGCTATCGTAGTTCCGCTGGTTAAATCATCAAAGCTAATCGTCATAACTAACGAGTCACTCCCTGCTATACCCTTTAGTTCATCTGTATTTACATCTTTACCAATTCCGATGGCAACCATTTTTACTCCTTTATTTCTTAATTTCTCTGCCTCAGCGATAGTTTTTTTGTAATCCTTTGACTCGCCGTCTGTGATCACAACACCTACATTTGTATCACCATTTTGAAGGATTTCTCCCAGTTTTGTAATAGCCAGTTCGGTATTCGTTCCATCTTGAGGCTGTTCAAACTTCTTGATCTGCTTTTCAATATATGATCTATCGGTGGCTAGGTTAAAAAACCCATTGCTTGCTACACTAGTACTGTATACGAGAGCCCCGACCTGAATCTTGTCGTTACCAAGGTCAAATGAATCTATGGTTTTAATAGTAAATTCAATCATTCGAGCAAAGTCTGGTTTCGAAATACTGTCTGAACCGTCAATAGCAAATGCTATGGAACCGCGTACACTGCATGATGTTGCTGAAATATTGAAAAAAAGGAAATATGATAAAATTATTCAAATAAAAGAAAAAAATGAGTGATGTAAATTACAGGTAGGGGTAAAAAGATTTAGCCAAGAATGCTTTATGTTAAAATATGATATATAGAGCACAGACGCTCGTGGCACGGAATTACAACCCACTTTTTTATTTTATAACTTTTTGTTTACATATATATTTTCAATAGAAATTCTTTATTATTTCATCTCTTCTCCTTAATTTAACTTGTTCGTGTCCATACTCATACGATCTTATGCTAACAGCAACTTGCATGTTTCGACCCTATATAAATCTAATTATCCACAAGTCAACAAAGTCTGAAAGTTTAAAAATCGTACAACTGCTCGCTTTGGATACGTTTAATGCACCTTATTTACATTATTCCATTTAAACTAGGATATGTTTCAAGTCCTAAAAGACGTGCATTTCCGCCTCTTTTCTTGCTTTGTGCATACGATATCTCAGTAATCCAGAATTTTTATATTTTCACTCCTTTATTGCCTAGTTTTTCGTATAGGAACCTTTTTATGGCGGAAGTAGATAAAAAATCATGCATTAGAGTCAACGCGCCTTTACTGGCAATGAACTCCGAATATAATTACTTCAACGATAGGGCAAGACAAGTTCCCAAAACTATCTCGGATTTTATTTTGACTCCATATTACAAATGGGATATTATGACAATTGCTCTTTCTCCTTAATGCTGCGTACTTAGTGGAGATGCAACAAACACCTTGTACGAATTTTATAGTAATTGTTGTATGCAACACTCGGGAAATACAGTGCTACATGTATGCAGGGTGCAGCAGGATATGATTACAGCAAGTCAACAAGGGCTTCCTCTTGTACCAGTTTTACTGCAGTTAACTTAATCTCCACTTCAAGACATTTAGCTCGTCACACTCAGTTTAAATAAAAACTGCATCACAATTAGATAGAATAAATATTTTGCATAGTTTCCACAATGTGTAAGACTTCCGTGGACGATAAAGGAGTGAAAATCTTAAATTCTGGAGAATTGAAAAGAAATCTGCAAAAATCAACACCATCCTGTTTCCGACTACGATATGAAACCATCAAACCTTACGACGTCAAACAAAAACAAAAGAACAACACGAGGTTACAATGCGCCGATTGCATCAGACATGGATGCATCCCACGCAATGAGTCAGAATTTGACAATTCCGGAGCAAGAACTGTTTCTGAGTAATGCCTGGCCATCTTCAACATTAAAACTCTGTACTGCATACGCCACTGTCATTAACATAAAGTCAGATGCTAATCAGCCAGACGCAGCTCAAGTTAAACTACATGCCACTGACACTCATTCAACTGATAGTCCTGTGTCTGATGTATCCAACCTATCAATGTCTTCAACTTATGGTCCGTCAACAATTCAACAACAACAAAAACAAGGACCAAAACACCAAGCCAACTATGTTTCAATGTAGGGTCGGGAAACGCATGGTACGTTAAAGAACAACTTAGGTAATTGCAACATTCAGCACTAAGAAACCTACAGGGGATTGGAAATTTTGCAAATTTATTTGAAAGGTGTGTGCAAGTTAGCCAGTTCCCGACATATATTCATAGTGTCTCTGACTCCATGTCATCTCGTATTCCGGTTAAGATAAAAGAAAACAAATTGGAAGGGAGAATTCATTGGCTTAAATTTGTCTCAAAAATTCGCAAAAGATTGTGTAAATAAATCAAATTTAGAGGGTGAACTATATAGCAATAAAGAGGGATTTTCACCGACGTAAATAAAAAGAAAAATTGTATTAACAACATACATGTTGAGAAAGCGCTCTTTAAATACCATCAACAAGATGTCGCCAAAGTTAAATACGGTTTTGAATTGCGGTACTCTGGTTCACGTCGTTCTCTTGAAATAAATTCGAAAGAAATTGTTGAGGAGAAAGCCGTTATTGCTAAAGATAAGATTTACAGAAAAATAAAACTGAGTTGAGTGACAAGTGTGTTTCCTTCCTCCTCCATTTCCCACACTACGAACTTAGCCAATTTCTATTATTACTAAAATATCAAATTCTGAATATAGACTGATTAATAATTTGTCATTTCTTGAACACGGATCAGTCAACTATTTTATATTCCGTGAATTACGTAACAATAGATTATGCAATTAAAATGAAAAGGGATTCGGAACAAAGTCAACTGGAATTTTGACTGACAATAGATTTTTAGAACGTATTCCTGCAGCTATTACTCTGAATATTTGGGGCTATTATCTAAGAAACAAAAAGTTTATGTACCATGTGGATAATCAAGCCGTTGTCTACATTATATAAAAATCGCCTATGTTGCTAAGAGTTATGTCCCTTGTCAGGAAGCTTGTATTTTCGTGTTATGAGTTCAACATTTTACTGAAATCGAAACACATTCCTGGTTCCTAACATTTACTAGCTGATTCATTGTCACGTTGTGATTTTCAAAAATTCTTGAGATTATGTCCCACACAGACATCAATCCGTTTGCCATTTCATCCCATCTTTGGAACGTTTAAGCGAAGAGCAGGACTTAAATCAAAAATGTTGGATGGCTTCAAATACATTGAAGACATATAAAACAACAGAAGAAGCTTTTAGTCAGTTCCATGTAATTTACAAGTTCGAAAATATTTGGCCAGTATCAGTTGACGAAATCGTGAAATTTATTGCAGTTTTAAGTATGAAGCTAAGTTGTTGTCGTCGGCCCTTTCCATTGCATTCTTTACACTGTTTTCAGTTAGCGCAATCGCAGTTAAAAGCAGTTCTAGTGAGAGTGCACATATCAAAAAGAAATGGTGAAAATGAATTGCATGTTAAAATCTGCAGCTCAAAAACCGATCATGGACAAAATTATGCTATCCTTGTCGTTCAGAAACAATCTCTTTCAGATATTTGTCCTATTCAATTATTGCAATCCTTTTTTCATCTGTGATTCCGGGATCAATTGTGTCAAAGACGTGCATTTCCGCCTCTTTTCTTGCTTTGTGCATACGATATCTCAGTACTCCAGAATTGTAATATGTTCACTCCTTTATTGCCTAGTTTTTCGTATGGTACCCTTTTTATGACGGAAGTAGATAAAAATCACGCATTGGGGTCAACGCCAGTGAACTCCGAATGTAATTACTTCAACGATAGCATAAGACAAGTTCCCAAAACTATCTCGGATTTTATTTTGACTCCATATTACAAATGTGAAATTATGATCATTGCTCTTTCTCCTTAATGCTGCGTACTTAACGGAGATGCAACAAATATCTTATACGAATTTCATAGTCATATTGGAGCATGTAACACTCGAGAAATACAGTGCTACTTGTATGCAAGGTGCAGCAGGGTATGATTGCAGGAAGTCAACAAGGGCTTCCTCTTGTACCAGATTTACTGCAGTTAACTTAATTTCCACTTCAAGACATTTAGACCGTCACACTCAGTTTAAAGGGGAAACGCTGCATCACAATTAGATAGAATAAACATTTTGCATAGTTTCCACAATGTGTAAGACTTCCGTGGACGATAAAGGAGGGAAAATCTTAAATTCTGGAGAACTGAAAATAAATCTGCAAAAATCAACGCCATCGAGTATCCGACTACGATATGAAACCACCAAAAACTTACGACGTCACAAAAACAAAAGAGCAATCATAGATGAAATAGCCTGGGAAGCAAGACGATGTCACAATGCGCCGATTGCATCAGATATGGATGCATCCCACGCAGTGAGTCAAAATTTGACAATTCCGGAGTGAGAACTGTTTCTGAGTAATGCCTGGCCATCCTCAACATTAGAACTCTGTACTGCGGTCATTAACATAAAGTCAGATGCTGATCAGCCAGACGCGGTTCAAGCTAGACAACATGCCACTGACACTCTTTCAACTGATACTCATGTGTCTTGTGTATCCAACCTATCAATGTCTTCAACTTATGGTCCGTCAACTATTCAACAACAACAAAAACAAGGACCTAAACACCAAGACAACTATGTTTCAATGTAGGGTCGGGAAACGCATGGTACGTTAAAGAATAACTTAGGTAATTGCCACATTCAGCACTAAGAGATCTACAGGGGATTGGAAATTTTGCAAATTTATTTGAAAGGTGTGTGCAAGTTAGCCAGTTCCCGGTATATATTTATAGTGTTTCTGACCTTATGTCATCTCGTATTCCGGTTAAGATCAAAGAAAACAAATTGGAAGGGAGAATTCATTGTCTTAAATTTTTCTCTAAAATCCGCAAAAGATTTTGTAAATAAATCAAATTAAAAGGGTGAACTAGCAATAAATATGGATTTTCACCGACGTAAATAAAAAGAAAAATTGTATTAACAACATACATGTTGAGAAAGCGCTCTTTAAATACCCTCAACCAAATGTCGCCAAAGTTAAATACGGCTTTGAATTGCGGTACTCTGGTTCACGTCGTTCTCTTGAAATAAATTCGAAAGAAATTGTTGAGGAGAAAGCCGTTATTGCTAAAGATAAGATTTACAGAAAAATAAAACTGAGTTGAGTAACAAGTGTGTTTCCTTCCTCCTCCATTTCCCACACTACGAACTTAGCCAATTTCTGTTATTACTGAAATATCAAATTCTGAATATAGACTGATTAATAATTTGTCATTTCTTGAACACGGATCAGTAAACGATTTTATATTTCGTGAATTACGTAACCATAGATTATGCAATTAAAATGAAAAGGGATTCGGAACAAAGTCAACTGGAATTTTGACTGACAATAGATTTTTAGAACGTTTTCCTGCAGCTATTACTCTGAATATTTGGGGCTATTATCTAAGAAACAAAAAGTTAATGTACCATGTGGATAATCAAGCCGTTGTCTACATTATATAAAAATCGCCTATGTTGCTAAGAGTTATGTCCCTTGTCAGGAAACTTGTATTTTCGTGTCTTGAGTTCAACATTTTACTGAAATCGAAACACATTCCTGGTTACTGGTTATTGTCACGTTGTGATTTAAAAAAAATCTTGAGATTATGTCCCACACAGACATCAATCCGTTTGCCATTTCATCCCATCTTTGGAACGTTTAAGCGAAGAGCAGGACTTAAATAAAAAAATGTTGGATAGCTTCCAATACATTGAAGACATATAAAACAACATAAGAAGCTTTTAGTCAGTTCCATGTAATTTACAAGTTCGAAAATATTTGGCCAGTATCAGTTGACGAAATCGCGAAATTTATTGCAATTTTCAGTATGAAGCTAGGTTGTTTTCGTCGGCCTTTTCCATTGTATTCTTTACAATGTTTTCGGTTAGCGCAATTGCAGTTAAAAGCAGCTCTGGTGAGAGTGCACATATCAAAAAGAAATGGTGAAAATGAATTGCATGTTAAAATCTGCAGCTCAAAAACCGATCAAAGACAAAATTATGTTAGCCTTGTTTGCGCATTTTAAAGGTATGCCAAAATATCAGTTTTGTTCCATCTTTTCAAAAAATTGACGTTCTGTAATGTGCCGTTTCATAATTATTAGTTCACACTCGTTTAGGATAGGGAGGGTTACGTACATGGCAAAAACGGAGTTAACGCAGAAATTATTAAACAATATGGAAGGTGGATTTCTCACCCCTTGGATACAGTAGTCCATTAATTTAGGTGAAAAATATTTTTCTCTCTTACCCCGGCTCCAGGGTAAGACAAGCTACACGCCGTTTTTCCCGCAAAATTGTTTTCCATTGTTGAATTAAATTTCCGATTCATAGTGTCTTGGCAGTATTTTAAATGTATTTCACAATAAATTACAATGTATTTTATAAATATATTATAAATGCTACAACAGCGATAAATGCATGTAAATAAGTTGTTTGACGTTGGTCAAAAGGAGGTAATTTTTTTTTATTTGTGTCAGTTACGTTAGTTACCTAACAAGGGAGAGCACTCTATATTTTCTCAACGTAAACAAATATTGACACGATAGAAAGAGATGAGAAAAAGAGGCAAACATCGTAAAAGGTGCAAGATTTTGTTATTGTAGAATCTATCACAAGTTTGTTAACTTTATTATTTTGAACCTCTTTAAAGCTGTAAGATGAAAATCTTGTTTTATTTTAATACCTGGCATTTTGGTCCTGTGATACGGTTCGCAAATTAATGCGCCAAAACTACACAAAAAGTAAACAAACATTGACACGGTAAAAAGGGATGAGAAAAAGAGTCAAACACCGTAAAAGGTGCAAGATAGTAAAATCTGTGACACCCTTGGGTACGATTTAAATCGTATCAGACTCGGACAAGCCTCGTCCGATACGATTTAAATCTTACCCTCGGGTGTCACAGATTTTACTATCTTGCACCTCTCCCGGTGTTAGACCCTATATGTCTTGTTCATTTTTGCGTTATATCTGTACTTCGGTTCATTTTTCTTTATGCCTTTATAAATATTCACTTAACTAATATTTGTTTTACCATATTTTAGGTTTCAATATGATTTGGTTCATCGGATCTTCCATTGTGTATTGGGAAGAGAAACACACATTTAAGATACGGGGGTCCAAAGCTTGGTTTTCAGAACAGAGGGACTTACACGCGTTCGGTTTCAAAAAGGAGAGTTTAGAGATACCAATGAGGTACACAGAATGCGTAAGTCGAAGAAGGACAGACAATAAAATGGCCAATAGAAAAAGGGAAAAAAGGACAAACAATGGTCTACAAAACACAACACAGAAAACAAAAGATTGAGTAAAACGGTATGTCATGGAGCGAATATAATCCCACGGTTTCGAAGTTTATTGCTCGTTTTCCCCTCCAAACATAATAATTATCATTCCATTGGGGTTCATTGTTTTGGGAACTTGTAAGGGCATTGGTTTAATTCAAAATATAGAAAGATGTATTGTCTGTCTGTGTTTACTATTGCCTAGTACACGAATTATATGGAGTGATATTTTACTGAGAAAATAATGGCATTTTGCCCATAATGGAACAACAACTGAGCGATCTCGCAAACGCATAACCAGTGCTGTTACTAAATTGTTAAGAATGACGGTTACTGTGTATTACGTGCTCCAGAAAAGAATCTTAAGCGATTTGATGGAGCCATCTTGTCTGATAAAGGGTATGACATTGACGATATTGACTTGAATAATATACAATGGGCCGTGGAAACATTCATGTCTAAGCAAACTCGTTCCTTCCTGTTAATTTAAGGATATATGTGTATTTTTCGGAAACTTTCTCCTCAGAAGGGGTTGAGGTCTTGTTAGTATGCATAGACTAACTCATTTGGTGGGATCTGGCAAAACAAAGAGATTCACCGGTGATTCTTTCCTGTATTGTACCTCCAATAATATCATGCTTTTACTTTCATGCATTACCGTAGGAAGTGGAGTTTAGACCATTTCATGTCCACAATGAGTGGCCTGTTGAGCTTACCTGCTTCTATTTATGTAAATTTTTAATCTTCATTCCCTTGTTAAATCAATTGCCTCACCGGAGGCAATTACGAACGGAATAAAATGAATGTCCCCTATTTGTTCCTTCAAAACATGAATTAAAAGAATATTTTTCATAAATAGATACCCCACTAAATTACTCGTGTTTTGGGAGAAAATTATCTATGCGCAGTTGTTGAATGTTGCAGACGACGAGTTTTTACGTATGAAAGGAAATAATGACAGTATTTTCGTCTGCAAAACAACATGTATGTATTTTTGAAATTGTGATGGGTTTACACCGAATAACATAATTTAAAGATATGTGAACGTACATGAATGAATGCTCTTTCAATTTTAACAGTTGTCATCAAATAATTTACACTAGAAAGGCTTTTATTATGTCGTTCGAAATTGTGTCCGGATCTAGGTCACAGAGTGACTAAAACGGGGTCGTGAAAATCTGTTAAACACCCGTAACAATACATTGAATAATATATGGGCTATGATTCAAAAGGAATATTGGTGTTTAATCTGAAATATGAACATGTAGTCAGCTGCATCAGGTTGGTCATTATCAAATGTAAATATCATAGAAATTGTCCGTAATTGTGTCCGGTGAGGCTAAAGGGGTGGTGCGAATACGAGTCGGTGTATAAGGAGATCGCACCTCTCGTTCTCTCTAGGTTTAACTTGAGCATCCATTGCTGCCATGAATTTCCGGAAATAGTGAAAATTTGCCATTGGAAATTAATATGGCCATGAATTCGTGATACATAATATAAGTGAATGAAATTTAAGCTGTCGCTTTGTTTACGTTGCTTACATTGATGCGGTTTGCCCCGCATTCCAATGCTAAGACGTCATGACAAAGTATCTCGGCACAAAAAAATTATCGCCATTCTTTAATAACCACGTAGTAGTGATACAACATCATGTATCACACACCTTGCATCAGACAGGTACTTTCTTTGATTTCAAAGGGAGACGTACATAATGTAAGATAATACAAATTATCATTTTTTTAGTTCTTTCTCAGTATTGTCGATCCACGTCTATACTACAACAAATCTTGATTCTGTTGAACATCTCGTGACACATCCGTACGTGCTATATAGAAATACGATACGTATCGTGTACAAAAATCTAGTTTTAAATGTCAAACTTTCGATTGGCAGAAATGTCAACAATGTTTCTTACTGCAACTTTTTTTTACTAGAGAAATAAATTGTGTACGCGCATGCGTTAATAACGTGTCGGATGTATCCGTACCCAGATTAAAATAAAGATATAATAATAATAATAATAATAACCAGATAAATACGGTTTTAAGGTAGCACTAGAGGGAATTTGTTTTGCCTTGACTACCAATCTTTAAAAGATCATTTCTCAAAAATTACTAAATGGAAATTAAATATTTTGGTATCTATGTGTTTTTGAAAGATTACTTTTTATTGTAGACTAAATTTCATATTTCAAAATAAATTTTATCAAAAGTTATGTAATATAATGCGCAAAAACTAGGATATGCTCTTTGATTAAAAATAGCAAATCACACACCAGAAATTTGTATTTCCTCTGCAAGATCTAACTACAGCCTACAATACCGTGTCTCAGAATTTTGATATATGGTTTCATTCATTGGTTATGTCATACAGACTGTAAAAGCTAATCCTTTCATTCTGTTCCCAATTTCAAAGAGGCATAATTTTTTGAAATCTGAGACACGGTTTTGTAGAATACACCCTACAGAACAACATATACCAAAATCAGGTCAATAGAGGTACTCATAAAGTTGCTATTTTTCATTCAAATTAGTATTTCATTCATAAAATAAAGCTCTAAAATAGCCCCAAAACAAAATTTCCCAGTTTTGGCCCCATTAAATCTATACAAATGCTTTCAATATCCTTGTGAATACGTGGGGAGTGACCTAGAACATTATTCCAATCAAATTAATTACATATCATGTATATAGTCTATATACAGCCCCACTCATGGCATTTGGCGGGAGATTTGACGTCACTGGTTTGATTCATGCTGATCAGTATGGTCAATGCTCCTCCCCTTATTACATAACCAGAAGCCACAATTAACAAAGGGATTACAGGAGAGATTAGTATTACAGAAAGTGTGCAACACAAGTGAATTAAAAGTAAATAAATGAACTAAATGAAATGCAACATTAAAGTAAAACTTTGTTTTTTGAAAAATATTGACAGAATGTCAATATAAATCTGTAAAGTGAACAAGTTACAATTGTACAACACCCCTGAATAGAAATAGACTGGTCCGAAGGGAAACGTTTTGAGAAAAATCCTCCTGTTTATAATAAGATCCTGTGTCTGATAATTTCCAAGATTCTTTTATATTTGGGTGTATTTCCTTCTTTCTTTTTGTGGTTCTTCTCCCCCTTCTAGACTTTTTCCTGTTTCTTTATCCATCATTAAATAAAGTAACCACAATATAAATAGTGGTCAATAGAGGTGGTCAACAGAAGATTGATAAGAAAGCTATTATATTACACCACTGATTGATAGATAAGCTCCTCCTTGTTATTTAGATAAGAACAGATTTGACCATGTGATTTTGTTTACATATATAAATTAGCTAATTACACATTAATTGGATAATATACTGACATTTCTTTGATGTAACATGTTAGTGCACGCATATATCTATTGAAAAATGCAAGAACAAAAAATTCGATTAAAAATGTCATGTTGCCTCTAGTGCTACCTTAAAATGCGCTACTCCGGTCTTCGTCGGTCTTTTGAAATAAAATGGAAAGAAATTGTTGTGGAGAAAGTCGTTATTGCAACAGATAAGAATTGCAAAGAAACAAAATTGGGTAGAGTAGCCGGACCGTTTACTTTTCCCTTTTTCCCACATTACGAATTTCGCCAATTTCGGTTATTCCCAAAATATCAAGTCCTGAATATAGACTGCTTCATAACTTGTCATTTCCTGAATATGGGTCAGTCAACGATTTTATTGATCACGAATTTTGTTTCCTTATATACTCAATCATAGATGATACAAATAAAATGATTAAGAATGTGTACAAAGATACAAAGTTGACCAAATTTGGCGTAAACAAATCTGCATTTACTTAGACTGTTACTAGGTGATTTCGATCTTATGGGGTTTAAATATGAAAATCAGCATTTATTTCACAAAGGTTTACGTATGGGAGCGTCCATTAGTTGTTCATTACTCGAGAAATTTTTAATAGCGTTACATTGGTTCGTTCAGCAGGAGTCAAATAATGACAATACTTTACATTATCTTTGTGATTTGTTATTTGGTGGGAAAGCTGAAACCAAACAATCCTCCAATTGTAAATTATTGGGGTCCATTTATCAGATGAAAAGACTGTTCAACCAACAGAGGTCTCGGTGTTTTGGGGACATAGAATTAGATACTAATAATATGGTTATCAGAAAATAGCCGAAAAAAAAAGAACGATTAATATTTTGTCTAGACAGTCACAAAATCACTCTACGAAAATTACAGTGTATAATCGGAGATTTAAGTCATTGTACCTGGACGGACGTTTTCGTGACGACTAAATGACGCTAAGCGACAGTGATACGGAATTATATGTTACAAATGTGGGCCCAGGCATGTTGGTAAGGACAGTAGGAGTTACCTGGAATTTTGACTGACATTACATTTGTAGAACTTTTTCATGTAGTTGTGGCTCTGAATATTTGGGGTTATTATCTTATAAACAAAAAAATCATCTCGGTTGCCAAGAGTTATGCCAGGCTGCTTGTACTTGCATGTCTTGAGTTCATCATTTTACTGAAATCGGTACACATTCCCGATTATTTAAATTCACTAGCTGATTCGTTGTCAAGTTGTAATTTTCAGAAATTCCTGAGATTATGTCCCACAACAGACATCAATCCATGTGCCATTCCATCCCATCTTTGGAACGTTTAAGCGAATTGTTCGATGGTCTCCAATGTATAGAAGACATATAAAACAACAGAAGTTTTTAACCAGTTCCGCTTGATTTGCAAGTTCGATAATGTTTGGCTAATATCAGTTGACGAAATCGCGAAAATTATTACGTTTCTTTCAAGGAACTAGAAGCAACTATAGCCACTACTTATATATCTGTGTTAGGCCACGCTCACAAAATTCACCACCTCACAGATACTACAAAGTCTTCCATTGCTTGTTAAATGATTGGAAGGTTTCCGTCAGAAAAAAACCCATCCAACATCGATGCCCGCACACCGATATCATTTCATTTGTTTAAAAGTTAAATATATTCTCTGTCGTGAGTTTGCAGTTGTCAGTATGATGCTAGGTTGTTTTCATCCGCTTGTATTCCTTGCATTCTTTGCAATGTTTCGGGTAAGCTAATTTGCAGTAAAAAGTAGTTCTGGTGAGAGTTGACATGCATTAATAAGAAGCAGACATCAATCGTAGTGCGCACGTCGCCTTTCTGGAATAGCCTCCATATGGCACGTTCAAATTGAAATATTGGAAAGACAAATAATTTAAAAGTCATGAGGAGCAATAAAACTAAAGGGCCTAAACAGGATAAAATAAATCGGATAAGGTCACCTATTGTCTGAGGGAGGAAAACCTCAGTTCCAATCATAATTACAAGCGTAAAATTGTCGAAAAGAAATGGTGAAAATGAATTGTATGGTAAAATCTGCAGCTCAAAAACCGATCAAAGACAAAATTATATTACCCTTGTCCTTCAGAAACAATCAGCTTCAGATATTTGTCCCACTTGTTTTGGATAGGAAGCTACAGACATGGCAAAAGTGGGGTTGATGAAGAAATCATTAAACAATGTAGAAGGTGGACGTCTTGTTTTTATTTGCGTTATGTCTGTACTTATGTTCAGTTTTGTTTATTCCTTGATACACTTGATTCACTTAGCTGATATTTGTTTTACCGACTTTTATGTTCCAATATGATTTGGTTAATCGAATTTTCCATTGTGTATTGGGCACAGAGAAACGCATATTCAAGATACCGGGGTCAAAATATTGGTCTTTAGAACAGGGGGTTTACATTCATTGGTTTCCAAGAAAGGGCATTGTATGGAGCGAAATTAATTCTAAGGTTTCAAAGTTGATTGCTCATTTCCCCCCTCCGGTCATGATAACCATTTAGGTGGGTTCCAATGATTTCTGAGTTTGTAAGAGCATTGATTGGATTTAAGCTATAGAAAGAGATATTCGACGTCTGTGCTTACCATTGCCTAGTACACGAATTATATGGAGTGATATTTTAATGAAGAGGTACTTACATTGTGCTCATAATTGAGCGAGCTCGCAAACGAATAAATAAAAAAGAGTCCTGTTAATAAATTTGCTTTGAAGAATTTTAAGAAACCAAAGGAGTAATCAGAATCGGTAAATAGAAGACGGACAGACAAAAGAAAAAGGACAAAATGACGACCAAAAAACAAATATTACACATAAAGCTAAAACTGAAGTCAGAATGACGGTCACTGTGTAATCCGTGACCCAAATATCCTTGTTCGAGACTAGAATCTTTATCGATTTGATGGAACCCACTTGTCTGATATAGTTCTACAGTACAGCTCAAGGCATAGTCTGATAAATACCTGGCATGTCTCATACCTGGCATCCCATGCCAGGTATTTATTGCTTTGTGATTTAATTAACAGTACCCATCTCCACAGTATCACCTGTGGTTCCAATACACAAAAGGAAATGACTAATTACCTGTACAGGTAAAACCATCACTCATAGGTGACTTACCTTTGTATTTTATAAGTTATATGTAGAATATTTTCAGATGAATGTTTTCATTGAGAATAAGATTGGAAAATTATGCACAAAATAAAAATAAAAGTTAGGGCTTATATTGGGAATTACATTAAAAAAATAAAGCATTTGAAACAAATTTCATATAATGAATTTTCAAAATCCCATGAAGCTTTCATGTGGACCTTTATATATTTTTGTATTATTAATTTTGTTGGAATAATTATTGGGAAAAAAAAAATTTTTATTTACCTTACTTCTTTTTAATATCAATCAAAAGACTTGAGTAACAAAGTATCTTTAATCGGTGACCCTTTAATCAACATCTAATTTGTTTTGATACCACTTTTACATTGTTTTGTATGTTGAAACTATTTTGATTACTTTTGTCAATAAACATGATATAAAAATTAATTTAATTTTTAATTTTGTCAAAAACAAAGCCATTTTTAACATGTTAAGAAAAACTTAAAACTTTTTTATGCAAGAATATTTTGTCATAAATTTATAATCAATATATAAAATTAATTCTTAATTGTTTCCTGTAAATGCTGTAGTGAGTGTCATAAATATGTAAAGAGTAGTTTATTGAACAATATATCTAGTTAGAAAACAATAAATAAAAGATTATCCCAATCCCTTTCCTTCTTAATTTCTCATTTATTTAAATTTTGATTTTTTTTTACATTAAATATATCTTTTAAAAACACCT
>MJUT01001303.1:273632-285147 GCA_002080005.1 Gigantidas platifrons | reverse complement strand
CCCCCCCTGACAAAAAGCCTCCCAATAATGAAATAATCATACAAACTTATTACATTTTTTATATTGATTTCATAAAGAATTCGTACAAAAAATAAAATATTTAAAAACATTTTTTTCCACATATTGTTCATTATTATGTTCATTTATAAAGTGTAGATTAAAAAAAGCACTGCTTAAATGTTTGAATTGAAATGAATCATGTAAAGTTAATCAGAAATTGTTTTTATTGATAAACAATAGATAATTACCTTTAACCTTTGAAGTTCTTAAAAGTAATCAGTGAGTCATTTTCTTGATGAGGGTTATTGTAATTCTTAAACAAATGCTTCAATTGTTTATGATATCTTCAAGTTCCAAAAATAACTTATTATGAAAAATAATATTAAAAAAAATGTTAATTCATAAATAGCAGTACCAAATATGCGCAAAAATACAAATATATAAATATTGTTTGAGGTAAAATACAGAGGTAACTAAAAGTCTTGAATCATGTTATAAAATACAAAGAAAATCTTACTTATCCGAACAGTTAAACAAAGAAACAGAAATACAAAAAATACATATGACACACACAAAAAAACATTAACTTATATTTGGAAAAAATGTTTTTAAATATTTTATTTTTGTATCTTTTATCATCACCATCAATATGAAACAAATGTAATAAGATTACATGTATATGATTATTTCATAAAGGTAGTATATGTGGAGCAAATTTGAGAATGAAATGAAAATAACATCCACACACTCCGAACAATTCCAACAATCCACCGAAAGTTGAGAATGAATGAAAATAAAATCCACACACTCCGAAGAGTTCCAACAATCCACCGAAAAATTGTAGAAATACAGGCAAAAAAATCGATACCTCTAATACATTTATACATTTGCGCTCAGAAAGTAGTAACCTCCTTCAGGTGCCGAACGATGTACGCACAAAAACATACGGTGAGAGACGATTTGACAAATCAGCAGCCACTCCTTGGAACAGTCTGCCCTCAAATTTACGAAATGTTAGTTCTGAGGACATTTTTAAAAAAGACCTTAATACTCATCTTTTTAAGCTTGCTTTTTAAGTGTTTCCATATTTTGTTTTTACTGACTATTGTTTCGATATATTTACAGTTACTATATGTGTTTTATTGAACTATTTATCGGTAACCCCAAACTGCTGTCCGTGTATATATTTGTTTATCGCAGTTAATAGTAATATTTTAGTTTAATTTATTTTAAGACAAATTTTCCATCGTGATAAAATTTTATTTCTTTCAATCTAAAATCATATTGTGTTAAATTATTATTTGTCTTAATCCAGAATCATACTGATTTAATTTTTACCTTTTAATGTGCAATTCTAATTGATAATTGATTTTTAAATGCCTGTTTCCTTTTAAACATTTTGCAACTGCTTTGTATGTATACATGTATTTTACTTGTAAAGCGCTTAGAGTAATTTTTAATTATATAATGCGCTATATAAATGTTGTATAATAATATACATGACCACTCACTTGATACCTCTAATACATTTATACATGACCGCTCACTTGAAACCTCTAATACATTTATACATGACCGCTCACTTGATACCTCTAATACATTTATACATGACCGCTCACTTGATACCTCTAATACATTTATACATGACCGCTCACTTGATACCTCTAATACATTTATACATGACCCTTACTTGATACATTTATACATAAGGTAAAACCTTAACATCAATAATACAATAAGCTGTATGTACTCGATAAGAAAAGCTTGAAGATACCAAATGGGTAATCAGAAGACGTAAATCTAAGGACAGCAGGAAAAAAGGGACACAATGCTAAAGATTGAGCAGCCTTTACACCACTAACAACCAGGGGTGAACATATGTACTCCAGAAGGGTTAGCAGTTCCTGTTCCACTACTATGTATATGCGATAAGTATTTTTTTTTTAAAGATTAATCAAAATGACAAAAAAACGAGTGTTTAATATACTGAAGAGCTTATGCAGTTTAATTTGATTTCATGAACATTAACCAACGCAGCATTGAAACAAACTATGAATATTTAATGTGATTCTTAACCACGATAATATGTCAAATCTGTTTTTATATCTGAAAAATTAGTTATCGGAGCAAGAATCTCCCAAAAAACAAAACTCCTTAAGGCAACGTTAAATACATTGTATTCGTAATATTTTTTTCCACTTAAAGACTGTATAATGCATTTCATTAAAATCGGAAATGAGAAAATATACTACAAATATTAGAAATGAATTACTTATTTTTTCAAATTAAGATATACTTTTGGGTTTTCTGTTATATTCACATAGAAAATTTCAAAGCCAGTTTTTTTCCCTCTCAATTTGATGAAACTGAGTAACCGGAAAAATAAGATTCATGCACCATATTGCCTCTGGATTTTAAATTTTGTCGACTCAAATGATCAATGAGATTTAATCTTGAGATTTCTATTTTATGGGTTTCTGAGGTCGATCAGTTCGTCGTACGAGAATATTTTAGTGTTTTGAATAGTATATGCTTAAGGCATGAGTGTGTTTTAATAAATTAATTTATGTCTTGTTATTATAAGTGCTTTTGTGATCGTATTGGGGATTGCCCTAATTAAAAAAGTGTGTCAATGAATTTATACATTTGGTTACATTTCATTGGATACTTAGATGAATAGTTGAAAGGTATTTACAGTTATGTAAAATTATTTTTTAAAATAAAAAAAATAAATAAAATAAAAATTTCTATCTAGAACATATATGAACCCCAAGCACGGAGTAATATAACATATAGTTTATATATAAGTAGGCCATGACTGATTGTACAGTCAATATTCATTCATTGTTGATATACGGTCACTGACCAAGATATGGCTTTTCTGATGCTTGATCCATGTAGAGTGAATGTATAAGACAATAACATTAAATGCGCGAACGTGATAGAGGACACCTTTCTAAGCTATTAGAGCGACGTTCGTTTCTATATTTTTTCTTCAGACAATTTCGCAGTTCTTTTGCTCATTTTGACATTACATTATAAACAAAATATACCAACATTGTCGGTAATTATAAAATTTATTTTTACTCGCTTCAAAACAGGAAAGAAAATGTCGACAGAGACATTAAAGTATCCACTGGTATATAGATGTATATGCTGTTATGGGGCACTTTGGCATGGTCAACGAGTTGCCGTATATTATATGACATATCGTTCTTTGGCTATATCTGTATGATGATACATGTATACTTTACGGAATTCGTTTCCGAAATTTGTTTTTGTTTTTACACTACCTCTCACTGTAAATAATTTGTTCGAAGAAAGACGTAAAACTGATGCTGAGTTTATTTTTTTATTGTTTCCACACAAAATTACGTGAGCACTTCCCAACATGGTGGAGAAATTACGTGAGCACTTCCCTATATGGTGGAGAAATTACGTGAGCACTTCCCTACATGGTGGAGAAATTACGTGAGCACTTCCCTACATGGTGGAGAAATTACATGAACACTTCCCTACATGGTGGAGAAATTACGTGAGCACTTCCCTACATGGTGGAGAAATTACGTGAGCACTTCCCTACATGGTGGAGAAATTACGTGAGCACTTCCATACATGGTGGAGAAATTACGTGAGCTAGATAGGGTACTATTTATAGACGCATGATATAGGTAATATCACATGTTTGGGTGGGCGGCATATGTACAGCACGAACAAATATTTGGTTGGATCTACCACAGGCGCTCGTGGCACAGAATTACCCCCCCCCCTTCTTTTTTTTTACTTTCTGTGGTATCTACTAGATAGACTATACAATTAGGGATTTTTAAGTCATTTATCGGAATTGCTTACAGTAACTTTGACGCATGCTCAGTTTATTCTGGTGGTTTTTTTTTTCTATTTTCATAGATAAATATTTATTGAGTTTTTCTGCATTATATTATGACTATCTGTTCTTATTAGTAACTGTTGCTATGTTGAAAAAATTAAAGTTACTGCAAGCAATTAACGTAATATCTGTCTTATTTTGTCTTTATGCCTTTTGAATAAAATAGTGGTTTTTTTTTTAATTACAAATATAGTACAAACATAGAGATGGAGAGTTTAAAGGAAAATCACACGTGACTTGGACTTGACAAGAACTGACGGATTATATGAGTGATTATTTTTGGGCAAGAATATAATTCAAAGACTGTAAATCATAAATTAATTCTGATTAAATGTTGTTTATTATTGTTTCTTTCTAAACAAATGATCAATCTAAATATACAACACATGATTTGCAGAACGTGTCGGCTTTATTTTTTCTATGATGTTGACAAGAAAATTTGCATTATCATAATTATTATGTGTCACTTTTTATTAGGATTGGCTTCCTCGTGATGGACTTTCGTATAATTTAATCTAAAGCGGAAAAGAATGATAAAAAAAACTTCATTTTCATCAGATAATTAGACCGACAATAGCATCTCGTAGCCCTAATTAACAATGGAAAACTTTATTTTTGTGACTTTCTTTGCTAAGAAAGTGAGCGATCTATGTTTGTTCGGAGTATCGATTTTGTTTTTCTATTGGAATTTGGAACTGTTCTGATGGTGTGATTTTCTTTGTAGTATTTTGACACAGACACTGTTCTCGTGTCCGGAAACCGATAATTTAAAGTGACATTAACAAATCAAAAATATTATATAAGTTTATAACACGAAGATCATATTACATGTAGTTTGTGTCTTCACCAAACCAATACAAATGTGAAGGATATACTCACATGCAGCTTGTATAATAAATCCGTGAAGAACATACATACATATAGTTTCCGCAATAGAAAATGCGACGAGTATACATGTCGTTTGTGCTGTAAAAACGTGAAGGACATACCCACCTGTAGTTTGTGTGATAAAAATGTGAAGAGCATATAGTATAGGCAATAAAATGTGAAGGACATACTCACTGTGGTGTGTGTGATATACTGACTGTCATACTCGCGTAAATTTTGTGATTTCACTAATAGTAGAGTGACTTTTTGAGAGAAAAAAAGGCGTCTAGTTTAGGATTTTAATGCATCTATCTAAAACACGGCTAAATTTCATATAATGATCATCAGCTTGTTAGGAATTGTCGCTGGTGATCACCTGCAAGCCAAAAATTGTTTAATCTATCATCGACCTCCCCTGTAGGACAATAAAAATATCCTTCCATAAGTCAACACCACGTCACCCTTTTTCTGGTGTGTACATGATTGTTTTTGTACTTATTTTGTCGGGAATATAGCTGAAATACTGCTCATTTTACATTCAACAGCAATCAATAACGCTTAACTCTAACAAACGCACATTGGGATAATTGGAGGCTAATGACTGGCATGATATAACCTGACTGTCTGATCACCATAAGCCCTGGATTTCCACGTCGGAAGACGCTTCAATATTTAATGGCCTAACCCTGCCCGTTGACTTGTTGGATTCTCCTGTTCTCTAGTGATGTACACACTATATATGAATCCAGGTCCGTTCGCCCTAATTCCCGTTCGCCCTATTACTTGTTCGCCCTGATACCTGTTCGCCCTGGGTCCGTTCACCCTAAAGGTGGGTCCGTTCTCCCTAAAGTGGGTCCGTTCGCCTTAATAATTATAATTATGTAGGGTATTAGAAATAATAGAAAAATAAGCGATATTTGATTGCTTATAGATAATAAATTGAGAAATTTTAAATATGTGGCATGCTAAAGTGTACAGTCAATGGACATAGGTATTTGTCACTCGAATAGAAATAATTGGTAGGTCAGGTTCTGCATTAAGTGATCTACAAAAAAGGATGTATTATACAACCAGACAAATAAATTCACACATTATTAATATTATAATAAAACGTGTGACAAGTTATCTGTTGATTACAAAACCTCACATGAAAAAAATTATACTAAAAATCATTTTGGGAAAATCGCAAGTAATATAGCCTCAAACGCAGGGCTAGGTCGTTTCCCATTATCGCCGGTCAGAGAGTCATCTTGTTACTTGTTGAAATAATTCAATATATGATGCTATATGTTTATAATGTTAAATTGTTAGGGGCCCGCCGGTGGCTCGATGAGTTAGGTCGTTGGATCTAATAACTCATACAAGTCTATCACCAATACGGCGTGGGTTCGCGTCGTATAAGTTATAGGCTTTTATGAGTTATTAGGTAATCCAACTACCTAACTCGTTGAGCCATCCGGGCCCTACTAATATTATAAGTACAATGTTATATAAACTAATTATAGTTACAAGTCTTTATATAGCTTTTTTTTTATGTTTTGTCTCACCAAGCTGACCACCAAGAAATAACTGAAATATTGTTACAAATTGCGTTCAACACTTTCAATTTAAATTATACTCCTGTATCCATGGGCTCAGGAAGATCACATATGTCGCACGAAATAGCATGCTGTCGAGGTCGCACCTCTCTGTCACACGCAATACATAAGTATACAGCACCATAATTTATGGCAAAATGAGGAAATATCAGATTCCATCAGTATATGAATGAAATTTGTCAAAACATGAGATCAAAGAATCCAAGCTGTGAGGTATATAATTATTTTATGCTTGCAATTGTGGTTTCAACGTTGTTTTACTCATACGTACCAAGCTTACGAGTACATAATAACAGAACCAAAGCCATCAATGAATGAAAATTAAGAGATCAAAGATATACAATAATCCCCAGTCAATAATTTCCATATTTTTTCATATCATTACTTCTATATTTTAAATTAAAATATCCATTATGTTCATTGAAATACGCATAATAATCAGGGCGAACGGACCCACTTGTAGGGCGAATGGACCCAGGGCGAACGGACCCAGGGCGAACGTGTAGTTAGGGCGAACGGACCCGATACCCTATATATCATATCAACGCACATCAGCACATATTTGATATTAATGTAGGACATTCGAAATGTATGTTGGAACTGGTAGCACTCACTAATCGTGGACACCTTGTCATACCACAATAATGAACGTACGCTTATGTTGTCTAGTGGATCTGGTAACACTCACTAATCGTGGACACCTTGCCATACCACAATAATTAAAGTACGCTCATGTTGTCTAGTGGATCTGGTAACACTCACTAATCGTGGACACCTTTCCATACCACAATAATTAACGGACGCTCATGTTGTCTAGTGGATATGGTAACACTCCCTAATCGTGGACACCTTGCCATACCACAATAATTAACGTACGCTCATGTTGTCTAGTGGATCTGGTAACACTCACTAATCGTTGACACCTTGCCATACCACAATAATTAACGTACACTCACGTTGTCTAGTGGATCATCAGCAGCCCCGCTACATTTGTGTACCTTTCCCAAGCCAGAACATCCATCTGTATGTGTCGTGGTCTTTTTGTATTCAAATGTTTGGTTTGTGGCCAGGAGGAGTGGAGTTTTTCGGTTTATTTCTTTATCATGGATGAATTGTTTACCATAACTGTTTAAACGTTCCTCTAATAACTGATGCTAAAGACATTCTGGTGTACCAACTTTTTGAACAGTGCTTCTATTAGATTATTTTTTTGCATGAATATGAAAATCCTACTCACAAGTTATGTGGCAGTAATGGCAGGAAGTAGTACGGAAGGGAACATATCTGCAGCCATTTTACAGAGATGCACTAATAGATTTAACCACACTAATAAAGGCGGAATAATACACAAATATCTAAACATGTACTATTTTATAAGGATTGCAACAACACACAAAACTGTAGTAAGAAGTTAACAAGCAAAAACTGGTAGGAAAATGTGAATTTTTCTTCTTCTTATAATTCGGCGTAAGCCTAATATGTAGTAATATCACTGGAATGAAGAACATAAAAAATAATTGAAAAACTATATGATTACTATAGCAATAGAAAAAAAACATAATACATAAACTATATATAAATATATTCTTTAACTTTTCCTTACCAACTTTCGTACCATACATACATACAAAATATCGATTCCCTTGTCACTCTTTCTTACAGTTACATAGCAAAATAAAACATTATTAAGTAAAAAAAAATATAGCACTCATTAAACTATAATTTTGTCACAGCTTTTCTGAACAACGAATGCAGTAGAAATTCAATTCTATAAATAAATATTTATCAATACCTAATAAGATATGGCAAGCAAGGACGTCTACAGAATACAGAAAGTATGGGTAAAAAATTGAATATTTATACTTATATAATTAGATGCATGAACATTTTGCGTTGATAAAAACGTATCAAAGCATCAAAGGTACATTGATAAACTAGTACAAATTTAGTATAAATCTCTTATGTTGTATTTCAGCATATAACATTACGTTGCCTTGTCATATATGAGGTACATCTAATTGCTAAATTGGCAAAAACCATTGTACAAATCTAACATTTAGTAATTTTCAATATATGGTCATGTGGCGTGAAAACGTATCATGAAACACCGGAATTAATGACATTTAAAAAAAAAAACATTTAACACGTATAAAATGCGTGTTTATTATGAGAGTAGGTGGATTTATGGTGCTAAACACCACTTTTAACAATATTTCAGGTATTTCATGAAGTTCCGTTTTATTGGTGGAGGAAACCGGTGTACATGGAGAAAACCACAGACCTGCCGCAAGTCAGTGACAAACTTTATCACATAATTGTTGTATCCAGTACACCTCGCCTGAGTGGGGTTTGAACTCACAACGTAAGTGGTGATAGGCACTGATTGGATAGGTAGTTGTAAATCCAACTACCATACGATCACAACTACGACGGCCCCTGGTTATTATGAGAGGTTGGTACAGTACATACGAAGGAAGACATTTACCTGTAATTGTCAATTGGTATATAGAAATGATCCTTGACCCTTTGTTATATAATATCAATTAATGAACGGGTTGCTATGACCCGTGATATGAAATGTTATCAAATAACATATCTTTACTTGTTAAGAAAGTTACAAACAAATTATAAGTAAAGATGGCCACTTTGATAATAACAGTTTGTTAATAAATGGACAGATGGAATAATTTTTTAAAAACAAATATAAAATCAAAATCAGAAATAGACATTTAGTAAATTTAAGAATATTGTCATATTGAAATAAACAGTTGATGTCAAATATGGGGACATATTATTTAAGATATTCTTGTTTATCATTCAACTTTTCCCATACAAAGTTCCATTAGATTATGTTTTCTGTTCTAATCGTATGTGACACGAGTGGTATTCAATGGTCAAAATTGAAAAAAAATTGATATTTTATTTACATTATAATACAATAATAAACTTTCAAAACTTAACAGTACTAAACAACTTCATCAAAAATTATAAAAAGTAGTATTTTTTCCTGATGTGAATCATGCATGTTTTATTTTTTTCATATTTCGTTGTCATGGAGATCGTGAAAAATCATTATAGAATGGGAAAATTGTGTATCTGTGTATAACTAAAATGTAGTGACATGACATTGATTTTTATATACATATACATAAGTATGGATTGTTCTTAATACAAATTTCAATTTGACTCCATATTCTCAAAATGAATACATTAACATCCTATTATATTAATGTATGTATTAACAATATATTGTATGGAAATTCACATTTTGCATATGATGTCAACTGCACACTTTTCGCAGCTGTTTACTTAAATCACACCAAAATTTAATTTAGTTGAATTTTTCGTTGTGAATTTTATTTGTGTTAGATTATTTGCTGTTGGAAATTACTACGCCATTGATTGTTTACATCTGACGTCGTCGTGGAGGCACGTCCAAGTTCGGGTTTGAGTTTCATTGGGATGTGAAGCATCTCTTTTATAATCATGTGACCACTTCATAGTCAATCATATTGTAACATTTTAATGAAAAACGGAAGTAATGTAATTATAGATACATAATAGACACTAAAAGATTTGTCTAATATTGATACACTCCCAATACGTCCGACGACAACGACTCGACATCAATAACTATGTCTTGTGCAATATTATGTCATTTTTCGCAAATAATAATGAACGAAATAATGTTATGTTTTTGTAATATATTGTCTTTTTAAGATTTATATGTAACAGAGAACACCTCGTAAGTTTATAACTTGTGTATGATCTATTGTCTGTATAATTGCTCGACAATAAAATATGTTTAAAGTTAACAGTAGCATCCTGAATATGTCTTTATCTCAATTCAGTACCATTGACTTATCACATCAACTTAAAGCATACATTCCTATCATTTTAATCATTATAAAGGCCAGTGCATGATGTAGATAAGAGAGAAGCTAGGCAATACCATTTGTGAGACACCCTCCCAACCACCCACCATGACGACTAGAGGAAGATGGTAGAGTGTTTTACAGTGGATTATGACAGTAGATGTAAGGAGAATTATGACAGTGTCAAAATTATTATACATCTTGGCCGTATAACTCTTACATTTTTCAGGCCCTATGCTTCAGACTGTCAAGCCTATAGGTTACCCCGTCACTGAATATGGCTGATCAAAAACTGGAAGAGAACACAAGTAGTACACAAGAACATAGTGGTAATGTACTCTATACACGTGTGTCAGACTAACGGAACTATGCTTGAATATCATGAAATACAAAATATTACACTTTGTAGTACATCATAGTAAATGGCAATCCGGATCGTTTGTGGGTTTGAAATGTGCTATTGTAGAAATAGATGTAAATACTGGTATACGAGCACTGTATACGAGCCTTATAGCTGATAATTTGTCTCTGAATATGCTACATACGTGGAGAATCTGGACGTGCATTGCATGAAAATAGCACAAGAAGGATCCAAATTTCTAGATGTTGAAATTGCGTTCTTCATAAAATTCACGTTTACCTGTGTAACGTTATTTTGTAAGAAGGAACAAATACTATAAATATTGCTAGTTGGTAAAACACATAATATAATTTACAAAATGTTTATTGAGTTTTACAATTGACCATAACTGTATCTGTTATACACAGAACACATGGCTTCATTTACCATAACTCTATCTGTTATACACAGAACACATGGCTTCATTTACCATAACTCTATCTGTTATACACAGAACACATGGATTCATTTATCTAACCAATGTATAAATAGAGATATATATGTCATTCATTATAAAACAGTTAATGTTCACTTTTATTAGGTCTGTTGCTCATGATTCAGTTATAACCATTATTGTCCTAAATAGGAAAAAATAAACTGAAGAAAAAATCAGGTCAAATATTTGAACCTAATAACAAATCAAACGATAAGCAGCATCATGGTATATACTACGTTGTTGTTTATCTTTGAATTAGTAATCACGTGGTTTTCAACCAGAAAGACACCACGTGGTTTCAACCAGAAAGACATTCAAAACGGTAAGACAAACCAGTGTTCAGACTATTTACAAAACTAAATTTATACCAACAACCGTGAAATTACATGATGAATACTGATATGTATTAGCATGTATACTATACACCAATTACCTATATATCACATGATC
>MJUT01001303.1:178926-216193 GCA_002080005.1 Gigantidas platifrons | reverse complement strand
AGTCGGTTTTTAATCAAATGTCTATTGGAATCAGCGAAATTCTAAAATTTAACTTTTTATACGACCAGTTGAAAAATGATATTCATTTCCTATTAGATAACTAACGTTGTGAGTTCGAATCCCACTCAGGCGATGTGTACTCGTTACAACATTATGTGATAAAGCTTGTCAGTTGTTTTCTCCGGGTACTCCGGTATCCTCCACCAATAAAACTGACCACCACGATTTAACTGAAGTATTGTTGAAAGTGGCGTTAAATACCATAACCAACTCTAAAATTGAAAGTTCGTACCTTTTATTTCGAGTATGTTCCATATAAGGAGATATTTTTGCTTCTAACAAAAATTAAAAGGGGAAATAAAAGTTAGTTTAAATACAAAAATAAGATGAAAAAATGTATCCCTATAAGGCGAACATAGAAAACATGTTTCTCTTTGACGTCCAACTCGTATATTGTCCTGACTCAATGCAAACTAGATCTTTGATATTGCTTGTGTCATAAGACGATTTTCTAGTCTCCCGGAGGTAGGACGCCATTTAATCAGCCAATTATGATGTGGCTTGGTCAAAAGTAGTACTTCTCTACTATCTGAATCAAAGGCGTTCTTCTTAAAAGTGTTATTTTGAATGAATCTGGTCGTAAATACTTTTATATGAAATAAAGTCACAAGGAAAGAAATGAGACCAGCATCAATAATTTATATGAAGTAATTATATGAACTGGTGTGGTGGTTTATGGTGTTTAATGCCCCTTTCAACAATATTTCAGTTATATCGAGGCGGTCAGTTTTATTGATGGAGGAAACCATAGTACATCATTAATTTATATGAAGTAGTTAAACGAACTAGGCAGACTTCCATTGTAATTATAACTGAATGTTTAAACAATGAATGTCAACAATTGAACCAATATCAATAAAACGAACCATCATTTCTCATCTTAAATTATAATCTTTTGTTTTGTTTTTGTCTCATTTGCTTGTCATAAACTTGTAAAGTTTCGTGCGACAATAAATATTGAATTGAATTGAATCCCAAATTTTTGAAAACGTGATAAAAATCGCCTATGAATATGATTTAGTAGAGTTAGGCCTGAATTGCAGACGATATTTCTGATCTGCAGACGATCACGCAAACAATTACGTCACTGTGTCTATGAAGAGTTTGAAGAGACCAAAGAGGTAATCAGAATCAGTAAATCGAAGACGAACATACAATACAATGGCAAAAGAAGAAAAAAAGGACAAAAAGATAGACAAAGATCTACAAAACATTACACAGAAAACAAAAGACCGAGCAACACGAACCCCGCTGAAAACAGGGGTGAACTCATGTGCTCCGGAAGGGTAAGCAGTCCCTGCTCCACTAGTGGCTGTATCACTCTTGTCAGTAATTTTGATATGATTAAGAAAAAAACAACCTAAGTCAATTTTATTCTTAAAATCTGATCCCAAAACTGTAATGCTTAATATTAATTTATAAAACAGATATTAGAATAATATATATATCAGATAAATATTGTAGAAAATTGTAAACAAATAAAGCATTTAATTGCTTAATTAAAAAGAAGAAGTTCGATGCTAAATATAAATATGAAGAAAAACAATGATAAAAAAGTTTTTGAAATATGTCAATTAACTACATTATAATAGTATTAAAAATCGGAACTCGTTCCGAAAGATCAAAGGAGCCGATATAGATTATAACAAGTATACAAAGTTTTAAAATGTCATGACGCACTATGACAGTTCACATGTAATATATACACCGATATAGATTATAACAAGTATACAAAGTTTTAAAATGTCATGAGGCACTATGAAACTTCATATGTAATATATACACCGGAAATTGAACTAAATCAGAGGCGTAGGAGGGGGTTTGAAGGAGGGGGAAGCTTGCTGACTGACCAGCAAGTGAGAAGGGACAATCTTTGGAAGCGGACAAGAAAGTGGGAGGGGCAAGCATTAGGAAAAGACAGGAGGAAAAAGGAACAATCTTTCAAAATCTTGAGATTTATTTTTAGGAAAATGACATCTCTTACAAAATTTGCACGAATTGCTAAATATCAATAAAGTGTTCGTAATAAGAAAAAAAAATCAACAACAACAAAAACAACAACACTATAATAGTGGTGCGGGATTCACGTTGTTCAGTATAGAACTAGGACTGTTGCATTATAATATAATTATATTTTATTCGCAGGTTCTGGACATCAAATAGAAGTCATGTTGCGGCCATTACTCTACCTGGTTATTACAGTGGCTGTATTAGTTACAACCGGATACGGTCAAGATGGTAATTTTAATTATATTACTTAATTATTGATAAATTAATAGCAATTTACTGATCAACAAATTCACTAAAAATGTTCATATCAAGACGACTGAAAAAAAAGGATTATTAGAAGCTTATACAATAAATTTGTCAAAACAAAGAGCACAGTTTGTCTTTACATACAGATTTTGAAGGAGCGTAAATGCAAAATCTTGGCTACAGAAAAATTGTACAATTCAATGTACGTTGGCAAAAGAAAAGTTTCGTGGCCGTGAATTTACAACTACCTATACAATCAGTGGCTATCACCACTAACGCTGTGAATTCGAATCTCGATCAAGCGAGGTGTACTCGATACAATATTATGTGAAAAAAAGTTTGTCAGAGACTTGTGGCTGGTCTTTGGTTTTCTCCAGGTACTCTGGTTTCCTCCACCAATAAAACTGACCGCCACGATTGCTGAAATATTGTTGAAAGTGGTGATAAGCACAATTACCTTAATCCTACGTTTATATAAGAAAAGTATTACGATACCTAGGTAATCCCATCACCACCAGACGGCATGGTAATATCTCTGAGAAATCATAATCACATTAATACTATCTTTGGAAATTGTTTTTTCTCTTAAAAACAATAATTTGAAAATTGCACTTTCATGTATTATACGTATTTCCAATAATAATATTCTTAAGCCACTTATGATGTGACAGCCATACATTACACAACAGACTGTTGATTTTACTTCGAATTGACGGAGTATTCGAAAAGTCGGCAATGATTCAAGTTTAACGCTACTACGAACGAACCATTTATTGCTTCGAGTTATCGAAGAAACCATTGATCAGTTCGTAACAACGAGGCTTTACCGTATTGATAAAATAAATACACTCCCTTAAATAGAATAGTGTAATACTTGTCTCTCTCACTCATATGGCTGCAGCATTTCACTGAGAGGAAGTTATGACTATAAAACTAGTCTAACCCCGCCACTTTTTATTGATATGCCTGTGCTCAGCAAAGAAAGGGAGCAGCCATGCATATGAGTGTTAGGGGTATCGATTTTGCTTCTGTTTTTTTAAGATTTTGTTATTGGATATTGGAATTGTTCCGACAGTGTGGTATCAGGGCCGTCTTAACAGCATTATATAGATTTTCCGGGCAAAGCAGAGCACTGGGGCCCCTACCTACATAGCCACTAACAGGAATAAAACTGTAAATGGTCGATAAAATTAAACATATATCTAGTATTGTATTGGTAATTCCAACAAAATCAGTGTTTAAACATTAAAAACATACCGTACACAACATAACCAGATTAGCATGGGGCGCATGCGTTAAGACGTTACTAATTATGATAAAACAAACAAACTCACACCAATAATAATGTGATGTTAATCCTATAATTTCAGATACATGTTTCACTGGTAAAGCTGATATAGTAATAGCGCTAGATATGAAGACTCCATTCGTCGACCTAGCTTTCATGAAGGCATACATCAAACAATTCTTGACTAAAATCAACTTGAACTCGGATAGCGGAGTTATGGTATCACTGATAGCATATGGAGTAACAACTCAGGAACTGAGCCCTTTTGCCAGCCAACTCAGTGATCTAAATACAGCATTAGATACTCAGTTACCACCCAGTCCTCAACGCCAGACTCATTTAGCAATAGATGAAATAGTGAATAAGTTCAGTTCGGGGAATCGGCCAGGGGTACCCCGTATAGCCGTTGTATTTGTTACCGATCTAACAGACGGGAATTACACGACACTTAAATCAGCGGCATTGAAGGCAACACACGAACACAACATTCTATTTTTGACCGTGTCTTCTAAAAGGATGGCTACTATCCGTGACTTGGATATCATAACAGACTACATACCAAATAGAATCATTTCTACTGACCAGTACAAGCCAACTGCAAGCGGTGTGTTCGAATTGGTGTCACAAGTCTGTCGATGTATGTATATTATCTTATTTTGTTCAGAATATAAAATTTGGTAACTGATCCTTATTATAAATTCTTTTTTAGTCAAGCTGATTTAAAACAAACCAAGCGATAACGTTTAATGTAAATCTACAGGAATTCGAACTGTTTTGACAACATGTATGAACATGGTTGGTCTTAAGTCAATTGGCCCTCTCGCTTAAGGGGCTCTGCGTTGGAGTTATATATACTCTCTGTTCAAGTACACACAACAACACACTGCAAGTTTTACAGAGAACAATTATATCCCGCACCTCCCAGGATCGTCCCTGCGTGTGAACAAGAACGCTTCTACACGAACGCTTTGATATATAGACAATAACAGTGCATTGACTTGACATAAAATCGATATACGGATGAGGCTTAGAATCGGGGAAAATGCGAGGATTTCCCGAGCATTTTCCCAGATTCGTGCCGAATGCGTATATCGAATTTTATGTCAAGTCAATGCACTGTTATTGTCTTTATACTGCAATCATTAGTGACATTAATGGATATTACTACCAATATTCAAATTATTTAAAAAGTTAGTTACTCCCAAGAGGCCCCAACTGATTTCTAAATCTTATAAACGGTCAATGACCGTTTATCACTTGTAAATATACTGTCAACGCATTGACTGCTCAAATAGAACGATTGCAGTATAAATAATGTTTATTAGTTTGTCAGGTTTGTTCATTGTAAGGTCGGCACCTAATAATAAGTTGTCGGAACTATGGGCCGTCGACGTAATCGTACATACCCAAATTGGAGACGTCTTTTTATGACTCATTATTGATATAGTAATCACTAATTTGAATTCAATTGATAGAAAATCCATTTCATGTTTTCATTCAATCAAGTTGAATAATTTGTTATTTCTTTTGTTTTTCTGAAACACAAATGATACTTTAATATTTCAGATATGGTAAACGGTCCAGTGTATTTTCGCAGTAAGTATATATACAAATTATGTTTTTGGGGCTTTGTTTAAGTTTTATGTTATTTAATTTCACTGGATGGAAAACTTCAAGGATCCAAGGAATACACGATTTAAGGATTTAGTTTAATAACATTTAAAAACATTTTCAATAACACCATAAAAACAATAATAATATAAGTACAGGTGATAAAACATTGTGCGATGTAGAGCTTTAGAATTTCTCTTACCCTCATTGAATATTTGTTGCTAAGATTAGCATTGAAAAATCGTTCCACGAATGCTGGGAAGGACCACACCCGTATTGTTCTTTTTATTTTAAATTTACAATACCACTTAGTACTAATATGTGATAATAAATGACTATTCTGTTATAACAATTAAGCAGGGTGGGCGTCATCGTATTGGATGTGCAACTACATATGCAATCAGTGCCTATCACCACTAACGTTGTGAGATCGAATCCCGCTCATGCGAGGTGTACTCGATACAATATTCTGTGATAAAGTTTGTCACTGACTTGCGGCAGGTCGGTGGTTTTCTCCAGGTACTCCCGTTTCCTCCACCAATAAAACTGACCGCCACGATATACCGGTAATTGAAATATTGTTGAAAGTGGCGTTCAACACCATTACACTAACCCTTTGTAGCATATAATCAATATTTCAAGTCCTATTTCATTTAATACTAACATATATCTACTTAAAGGCGATCATACATCTATCAGGAATGCTAACCCATTTCCTTTCACCAATGCATCATGAGATTCTTCTTTTTATATTTTAATTTGGTATTTAGCTAGTACTGCAAACTGAAGTTTATATTTATTTCAATAATTCTATTTTTAGATTGTACCGGAAAGGCTCACATTGTAGTGGGAATTGACCTTTCAACAGAAGCACGTTTCAAAAACGCTTTAGATTTCGTGAGTGTGTTGTTCTGGAATGTACGTCAAATCAGACGTAGCCTCTTGTTGAATGACGTCAATAAATATGCGAGAACGTTCAGCGCGGGAGAGGACTCGGCGGGAGAATTTAACACTTTGTTCAACGCTGCCAGCAGTAGTCTCAATAACGGCAATTATGATGCCAAAGATATGCTAGAACGTCTGAGTGAGGCTTATAATGCCCTGCCTACAACTATCCACACGGTGAGGGTGCTTGTTCTTATCACGGACAGGGAGCCGACATCATCTACAGAAATGTCCCAGACCGCAGCTCTTCTCCAAAGCTTAAACATTAAAGTTATCGTTGTCTCTATACGAGATAATTTTAATGCACAAATTTCCAAATTTCGAGAACTTACAGAATCCGGTTTAGAAAATTCCATTGTGGTGTCTGACTTTACCTTATTAGGAAGTGGTCTAAACCAGATGATAAATGCGATATGTAATGGTATGTATTCTACACAAAAATATGGTTTATGAATATTCATGAGCAAAAGTAGCTACATGATTTCTGGCTATGATGTTCAAAATTGTCAGATGGGTATCTGTTACAAATGATTAACACATTATATAAAAGTTTGTGTGTCTCAAATTACCTGAACTAGACTTACAACTACCTATGCAATCAGTGCCTATCACCACTGATGTTGTGAGTTCGAATCTCGATGAGTTCGAATCTCGATCAGGGCGATGTGTACAACATAATGTGATAAAGTTTGTCAGTGACTTGTGGCAGGTCGGTAGTTTTCTCCGGGTACTCCGGTTTCCTCCACCAATAAAACTGACCGCCGCGATATAACTGAAATATTGTTGACAGTGGCATTAAACACCATAATACAACCAATCAATTGTCCGAAATAAATCTATTAATTCATTTTGAAATTGCTGATATTTGAAAAACAAAATGCTATTTTTTTTTTGCTATAATATGTGTCAGAGAAAATATTTCTGTAATAACTTGCTAAGCATGTGTTTGGTTTGGTTGGTTTATGTGATTTAACGCCATTTTCACCAATATTTCAATATATCGTGGCGGCGTATTTCCATGTGTTATTCAGACTATATGTACCATGTACATAAGTGGTTCTTCTTGTTGTGGATTGGGAAATCATTGACCGCCATGTTGATTTGCATCCATCAAATGTGTTTCCGTATTTTATAACTTTATTATATGAATACTTATTAAAACATTTATTACATTGGTAAAGGCAATATACCTGATATTTTGTTAATGTGGCGTTAAACACCACAACCCACCCATGCACCCATTGGTAAATGGTGTACACTTAAGGAAATTTATATCCAAAATTATCAAAATGCACACAGTTGATCATAATTTCCATTTTACAACTACTTCATCGTTGACACACCATTACCGTTGATGTAACAGAATTTCTGCTTTTGAAGCCTCCAATATTTTAAAAATAATAACAATGAAGAGTGAATCGGCTCTAGAGTAGAACACTTTTTCAGAGACTAATCTGCTTTGATTGGTTGTTTTGTAAATAACGTGAGAAATATTTAGTTTTTCTTTCAAAAAATACTTGCTCCACTCTCAGAAAACGTTTAATGCAGAAAACTATCACTATGAACATTATTCTTAAGAAGTCTTTAAACTTCAATATCCAAGTAGCCTGCTATATTACAGTACGTAAAACAGATACCCCTTTGGACCCTCTACTTTGTTTTGATTAGACATTGTATTTACAATTATTCTAGACATTAGAACAAAAAATTCAGTTTAAACGGGATCTAGGTTTATTGAGAATTCTATTTAGACATACTTAACTGTAGAAATAACCATCTTACATCATTATATTTTAGCTATAGAGAAGTGTCCCGGTGAAATAGACCTGATGGTTGCTATGGACAGTTCATACAGTATTTCTACTGAGCAGTTTCAGGAAGTCAAGGAATACACAAAAGTTGTCATGAACAGTTTCATCAACAATAAAGTACATGCTACGCAATCAGCTGTCATAGGTTTTGGCGAGAACGTAACACACGTGACATTTTTCGGAGACAGTACCAAAGAAATATTTGAGAATATCAATAAGTATATTCCGAATGGCAATGATTTCAAAACAAATATAGACTTTGCTATGACTAATATGACAAGTATGGTACAAAGATTTGGTAGAATAGGTGTTCCGAAGGTGATCATTACAGCAACAGATGGCAAATCTACTCGAGGAATGGGAAATTTACAATTGGCAGCTAAGGAGGCGGCAGATAAAAATACTATATCAATTGCCATTGGTATTGGAAGTGGATACGTCGATGAAGAGCTGAGTAATATAACTAACGGGATCAAAGATAATATTTTCAAAACAGACTTTTCAGAGCTAGCCACCGTTGCAGCGAAAGCAACTGTTGAAAAATTATGTTTGTGTAAGTATATAGAGACTAATTACGAACATGTCGGCTAAGAATGCAAATTATTACACAGAAACCAGATACAGAGCACCCACCTTAGGTCACCCCTGGTTTTTGTTGGGTTACAGCAAATCAATACACAGGAACCAGATACAGCGCACCCACCTGAGGTCACCCCTAGTTTTTGTTGGGTTACAGCAAATCATTACATATAAACCAGATACAGCGCATCCACCTGAGGTCACCCCTGGTTTTTGTTGCGTTACAGCAAATCATTACATATAAACCAGTTACAGCGCACCCATCTGAGGTCACCCCTGGTTTTTGTTGGGTTACAGCAAATCATTACACAGAAACCAGATACAGTGCACCCACCTAAGGTCACCCCTGGTTTTTGTTGAGTTAAGAAAATCATTACACAGAAACCAGTTACAGCGCACCCATCTGAGGTCACCCCTGGTTTTTGTTGGGTTACAACAAATCATTACACAGAAACCAGATACAGCGCAACCACATGAGGTCACCCCTGGTTTTTGTTGGGTTACAGCAAATCATTACACAGAAACCAGTTACAGCGCACCCATCTGAGGTCACCCCTGGTTTTTGTTGAGTTACAGCAAATCATTACACAGAAACCAGATACAGAGCACCCACCTGAGGTCACCCCTGGTTTTTGTTGAGTTACAGCAAATCATTACACATAAACCAGATACAGCGCACCCACCTGAGGTCACCCCTGGTTTTTGTTGGGTTACAGCAAATCAATACACAGAAACCAGACACAGATCACCCACCTGAGGTCACCCCTGGTTTTTGTTGGGTTACAGCAAATCATTACACAGAAACCAGACACAGATCACCCACCTGAGGTCACCCCTGGTTTTTGTTGGGTTACAGCAAATCATTACACAGAAACCAGACACAGATCACCCACATGAGGTCACCCACATGAGTTCACCCACCTGAGGTCACCCACATGAGGTCACCCCTGGTTTTTGTTGGGTTACAGCCAATCAATACACAGGAACCAGATACAGATCACCCACATGATGTCACCCCTGGTTTTTGTTGGGTTACAGCCAATCAATACACAGAAACCAGATACAGAGCACCCACATGAGGTCACCCCTGGTTTTTGTTGGGTTACAGTCAATCAATACACAGAAACCAGACACAGATCACCCACATGAGGTCACCCCTGGTTTTTGTTGGGTTACAGCCAATCAATACACAGAAACCAGATACAGATCACCCACATGAGGCCACCCCTGGTTTTTGTTGGGTTACAGCCAATCAATACACAGAAACCAGACACAGATCACCCACATGAGTTCATATCATCCCTGGTTTGTAGTGGTGTACGCTTTACTGATTTTTAGTTTTCTGTGTAGTGTTTTATGGGTCATTGTTTGTCCTTTTTCTTTTAGCCATTGTGTTGTCTGTTCTTCATCTGTTTACGGCTTCTGATTACCCCTTTGGTATCTTTAAACTTTCCTTAGTTATCTTGTTTCGGATATAAATAATATGCAACAGTTGCAAACTATATATATTTTGTACGAAACATAAAATTAAAAAAAATCAATCTATGGATTATGGATTAAGTGCAACAACAATAACTTCAATTTGTTTAACTGTAGAAACTAATATTATTTAAGGAGTATGTTCAATGTTTAAACGGGTTATACGATATAACATGGATTGGGGCAGTTTACCCTTAATAAACCGCGAAGAAACATACACCACTCTTACTTAATGATTAAATATTGCTTGTACAATATATGTAATTACATGTTTTACAAATAGCCAAGCTTAATAAAATTTATAATTCTAAAGTTTAACAATAACTAACTGTTTTCTTCCCTGATGAAAAATAAGTTCTTGTTTTATATATTTCAGTATCCACAGAGGGTACAATAACAGATCAAGGTAACGTATACATAATCTATTTCACGTACTGTCATATACACAATACAATCAAACCTGTATTAAGAGGCCATCTTTGTGACTAGTGAAAAGTAGCCTTATAAGCAAGGTGATCTCTTAAAAGAGGTTGAATACTTATGGAATTTTCTTTGACAGGACAAAAAAGGGTGACCTTTGAATACAGGTGACTGCTTAATAGAGGTGGCCACATGGGCAGGTTTGACTGAATGTAGATCAAACATATAAAAATTTTCTAGATATATAGATGAGATACGAATATCATTTGGACCCGCAGGATTTTTCTCTCTCGTTTCATCAAACGAATATTAAAAAAGGAAGTTTATTTGTTTCTTGTTGAGTTACCATATTATGGTTTCTTTTTAATTTAATATATATACTAATATACATAAAATGTGACCTCACAGAACGAGATCACCGAAATCAAATACCCTTGTGTACACCAAATAGACGAGTGCGTCGCGATCATATGGTAGTTGTATTTACAACTGCATTTGCAAACTCATGCCAGTCACCACTAAAGTTATGAGTTCGAATCTCGCTCATGGTGAGATGTAATCGGTACAACATTATGTGATAAGTCGGTGGGGTTTTTCCTCGGTACTCCAGTTTTCTCCAATAAAACTGACCGCCACGACATTAATTGAAATATTGTTGAAAATGGCGCTTAAAGCATCATGACCTTAACCCTTATATACACAAAATAGACGTCAACAACAGAAATGCAGAAAGATTCAGAATTTAAAAACAGACTACACGAACTGATTTCGAACTGAAGTATTCGTTGGCATATTGAGGGGTTTTTTTAATATAACAGCAGCTATAATATTTTATTGCAACCTATTTAAATTTGAATACGTCGATTCTGGTTTTGTCAAGATCGAATGGAGCTATTATTTTAATTCTAATTCCCGAGTAATCAAGTTATAGTAAATATAACAAATAATTATTATGGAAGGAACACATTCTTACGTCGAGTTATCAGAGATAATGATTCATACAACTTCAAGATAAGAAGGTACGGTTTTATAAGATTCACGTTGAGCCAGTGAAAGAATCCTGTTGGATCGAAATGGTGCAAGACATACATAGATAAATATCTTAGTCATATGTCTAAGCAATAGTAATACATTCAGCTACTTAATCAACCCCACTGTAGACTAAACACACCATAATCAGCAATCACTCTATAATTGAATTTTATATCTTTGAAAATTCAAACAAATTACCAGATTATTTTATAGTCTATCTTTTATGGTTGTATTTCAGTGTGCATTGGGAAGTCACATGTTTCTATTGCATTAGATGTGACAGATACCAACTTTGAAATCGCTAAACAATTTTTGCACAATCTGATACCACATTTTGAGGTTTCAACTGACGTCATGATATCCATAGTGATAGGAAGTACAGGAGCTGTCACAAATTTTCCCGCCAATACGCCAAGAACAGACATTCAAAACTATATCTTGACTACTATGAATGCGGACGGGGTTTATCACGATCACGTTTCCACAATTCAGCGCTTAGAAAGCACGTTTTCTGACATGGCAACCATGCCTAGAATAGCATTACTAGTCACTGATGGCAAATCTAATACGGCAGCGTCGTCTGCCGCAGCACGTGCAGCCTCATTAAAAGATATACAGGTATTATCAGTTGCTGTTTTTATTATAATATTTATATACAAACGGACTTGATTGTATAAGTTAAATAAGACCGTGAATATTGATTAGATGTAGAATAAGTGTTGTCTAAGAAAAGCAGGACACACACTGCAATGGCCAAAAGAAAATGCACAAAGCTAAAGATTGAGTAATACGAGCCCCACTAATAATGAAAATGAACACATGTGTTACGGCATGTGTTACGGGAGTGTAAGCAGTTTCTGCTCCAATACTGAACACCACTTTCAGCTATATTGCATGGTCTGTTTAATGAGTATCATGTCGTAAGTTACTGTCAACCTTAAATAGAGAATTGTGTAACGAATTCACCTCGTCACTCATGATATTCGAGTTCACATACCTTAGAATGGATTGGCAGTATTAGGTATGTGTTAAATATAATCAATCGACCTCTTCCATGGAGACCTTCCTGCTTATTCTTCAACTGAGTAATATTTCATAAAAGAAATGTTTGAAGACACCAAAGCGGTCAATCGGAAACCTTAACTCGAAACAAAATCTATACAATGGCCATAATTAACTGGTCAAAAAGAAACACTATTGAGAAGCACGGACTCCGCTAAAAACCGGAAGTGAACCTAGGTGATCCGGAAATACAAGGATTATACAGACGCAGAAAATAAAAAGCAAACATAATTATTTATTGCTTTGTATTCATATGAATACTTTTAAGGGCGGAAAAGTTAAGTTTGTAAGTAAACGTGTTACATAGAATGCAAAAGGCAAATTTTGAAGAGTCATTAGAAAGATTATTGAAAGATTGTCGACTCATCCATTGTAGTATAGCCATTATGTGAATAAATAAAAAAAAATAAGCTTACACATGCTGTATAAAACCAACGTAGTATTCATAGTATAATGTATTTTGCTTCAGGTTCAATTGTCTTATCAACAGACAGTATGTATAACTAATATGGCCTGTAAGGTACTCCGGTTTAATCGGACATGTACTTTAAAAGAGCATACTTTATTTTTACCTATCATAACCTTTTTGCTGGTCCTTGCCCTTGGATTGATAAAAATAATCCAGCGTCAGTAGATATTATTTTAGATATTATAATTTGTTTTTAGTTCATTGTCCTTGGATTGGTAAAAAATCACCCACCTTCAGAAGATCTTATTTTGATATTATAACTTGTTTGTAGTTTCTTGCCCTGGGACTGATAAAGAATAACCCAGCATCAGTAGATATTGACGAGATGAAGGGCATAGCTGGTGGTATAATCCAGAACAGATTCGTCATTTCAGAAGAAGGGTTACAGAGCAGTGGTATAAATCAAGTAACGAATTCAATGTGTCATGGTACGTATCTGTCCTTGTTCACAATAAGAACGTTCTCATTTGAATCAAAACACCGACCCACTTGTTATTATGTTTTTGAGAATTCACTGAAATTCGAATAAATCCATAATAAATGGTAGATATTGCTCGCCAGTATCCTGCTAATTGCATTGTATTATTTCGTCAGATACATTATTTTCAAAATTCAGAAATCACAGAGAGCATAATACTCGACGCGTTTCTGTGATAACCTTCATCAGATACTACCATTGTCAAAAGATCGGATAACTAACTATCTTAAAGATGTTTTGGAGCAAGGAAGCCAAAATAAACCTCAACAAGATAGGCAAAATTGGCTAAGAATACCTATGTCTAAAGACGTATTCTTAAGGACGATTATTTAGGAACTGTACATCTACATAACTACATCTAAGAAACCAGCATAGATGTCGACCCAATGATAGTAGTAAATATATTCAAAAATACTTGATGAAATCTAATGCATCTATGTTTTATTGATTACGCCAATCTGAAAGCATATTAATATAAGCTTCGTTGAACAAACTAGAAATTGCAAATAATGTTTGTGTTTTGTTCTTTTCTTTCAGCAATTAGTGATTGGACCGGCACAGAATTAATGAGTAAGTGTGTATAGTATTGTATAAACCAATTAGCCTGAAAAAAAGGGGCAAACCAATAGTCCTTTTCACTCCTAGCAAAAAAGGGGCAAACCAATAGTCCTTTCACTCCTAGCAAAATTGAAAAGATATACTGTTTATGATGATGTTCTGTTACTGAACAATCCTCGTTTCGATGATTATCTGAATCTCATCTATCCAAAATGTGCTTAAAATAAAGGATACCACGGCCACTCAAAACTCTGCTTCTTACCTTGACCTTCACCTAGAAATCGACAACGGAGGAAGATTAAAACAAAACTCTACGATAAACGTAATGACCTCACTTGTCTACTAGTCAACTTCCCTTTCATTCATCAGTAGTGATATTTCAGCAACATAAGAGTTTCTGTACAAAGCTCAGCAGCTGACGCAAAAGCTAAAGTTTACTGTGTTAAATATGTTAAACTCATCACTAAAAGATTCTACGGTCGTGATCTCGAACTGGTTGACCGTTACCAAATATCCATTCTAATATGACGTCCTTCAAACGCTTTCGGTCCAAAACTGTGGTAAAATATGTGTATATTGGTATATCAACAAATCGGCAACGTCATAATTTGTTTCGGCTGTTATATAAAAATAAATACCGTATTTGTCCTATTAGAATAGAAATAATTCATGGGGGCTTGAATATATATTGCTATCGCTCGTGGTAAAATATTTGGCATAAAGGGTCAACCCGTGGTAAAATCAGTATATATTCAAGCCCCAATGAATTATTTCTTAATTACTCAATTGGCAATCGATCTTTATCTTTTTTACTATATTTGTTTTCTTTGCTCTACCACCGACACAACCCTTATTGGAATTAACTATATGAGTAAGACGGTGGGTTTCGTATAAAAAAGGCACTGCTTGCTCGTCGTGAACTCCTGGATTCACCTCATGAATTGTTGGTGGGATCCGTGTTGCTCATATGTTTAGCTTTCTGTGTTTTGTTCCCAGTATTCCCTGTGTCTCTGGATGGTCCATACTTGGTTGTATCTTCGCTTTTCCTAGCGTTCATATAATCAATCTCTATGTAGTATGTTATGTAAATCCATTTATCTGAATTGTTTTATTCCTTTTTTATATTCCATTTTATTTTTTGTAACAATTCCTACTCAAGGCGCAAGTTTCGTCGACGGTCGAACAAACCAATTGCATGGTTATAAGGTATTGACAAATAATGTACTTATTTTCTCTTACAGAGTATATGGGACCGGCTGAAGTAACTATTATGGTAGATTCCTGTGACAGTGCAATGTATTCATTTTATCGTTCCTTTGCCGCCAACGTTCTGAAGTATGTCAGCGTGGAGGACAATAAGGTCAAGTTTAATGCAGCCTCGTTCTGCTCACAGGTACAGCCAATGACGTCATACCAGGATCTCTATTACGTCCATCGAAGTCTGAACTATGAAAATATCATGGCACGTAAAACATGGACTGCGTCAGAGATTATCGGAGACTACATTCTTCATTTTAGCAACGTCAAATCTGCAAATAAGTTTGGCATTGTCATGATAAACGACGCATCATATGAGCCTGACCTTGCGATGATTTCAAAGGTCGCATTTCAACAAGGAATTACACTACTGGCGATGGGAATAGACTCCGGTATGGGGTTATCTGCACAACTGCAAGCTAAACTTAATCTCATTAATAAAGACAAGACAACATTGGTTCCATCTCTTAATGGAATTAACGTACAGGGAACAGCATTCCTAATAACTAACATTGCTAATATAGGTAGGTCTTCATGTTTACACTAGAAATGGTTTAAAATGAATAAACAATAACATTTCCAAAGTCATTTGAAAAATCATTAGTACCAAGTCAACATATATCAATTTATATACATATGGGCCTATGCATCAAATACAAAGGCGAGTATTCACTATTATAGAACTATATGGTATTATATTTTCCATTATAAAAACTATTAATGCACTGTTTGGTGCGTTTTAGAATTTCAGCATAGACATATTTCACATCTTTATTAAATATGAAATAAACGGTAGCTTAGCGAAAATGCTCATGTTTGTATTAATAAATTCGGAATAGTAGCAAATTTATAATTCAACGAAAAACAAAAACATGTGGGTTTTCATACAGTTTAATTATGATACATATCACTTTAAATCGGATATCAAAACATTGACAATTTTCTTTTATATTTTAGTATATATGTATATGCTGTTTCTGCAAACTTTAGTTGTCTTTTGATATCTGATGTTGCTTTGAAATGCTTAATGTTCTATAATGCTTGAACCTTAATTTGTTTTTCAAATCAAAAAAGATAAATACTTTCTTTCAAAATGTTTTTACCGTATATATAAATTCATCAAGAGTGTTTCGAACATCATATTTTCAATTTACACAATATATAATTTCTGTATTTTTCTCACCATCATCTTTTTCAGGAACTCCTGGTGACCGGTATATTGCTATTGGCCTTGTTGGTCTGAATAGAGTAGCAGCCCTGAATGGTCAATATACACAATATAACCACGTTGTAACAGAATTACAAGGTCAAACCCAAGTATACCAAGGTGACACTCGACTTAAGATGCAGAATAATATTACTAATTCGGTTTATTCTGTTAATGGTCTTGCCATTCATGATGCCATAGCAAATATCAGACAACAATTGTCAGGTGTGACCGGGAAAAAATATGCATTTATTGCAGTCAATAAGCCTGCAGAGTACCCGGAACTTGTCAAAAGACAACGAGAGTTAGCCGCGAGAGAGGGAATTACTATAATTGCTATTGGTAAGTACCTGATGAAGGTTATTCCAGAAGCGTGTTGTGCGCACTAAATTTGACATTTACGTTTTATTCTCACAGACTATTAAATTATTTGACTTTCCAATCTTTCGACTTTGAGCATAACTGAAGGAGGTTATTCCAGAAATACGTCATGCGCACAAAGATAAATACCTACGTTATTATTACAAGTACCAATCCCACTCTTCTTATATGAAATTATCGCAATCGTCCTTCTTAAATCTTGACATAGTTATGCAAAGATTATTAGGGAACGACCATTACTTGAAAAGGGGAGGGAGGGGGGGTTATGGTATTTTCCTAAACAAATATTCTGATTCCCAGTGTTGCTGAAAAAAATATTCTGATTTTGGTGGAGGAAAAAAAATAATGTGATTCAGACTTTTTGTCATATAAACTAATGTTAAATTCTGGAGAAAAAAAATTTCGCGCATGGCGCGACAAAAAAAAAAATATTCGTGCTGTCCGAAAAAAAAATTCTGTACGAAAAAAAACCATAACCTCCCCCTCCCCCTGCAAGTTAAATGGTCGGTCCCTTATGCAAAGATTATTATAGAATAAGTATGCTTGTATGGCCAAGTGGTGACGGTCATTGACCTCTTATCACAGGCCTTACACCACTGACGTAAGTTAGTGCCCGAATACCCTAACTGAAAGAGGTTTTCACCTGTAAATCTCTGGTCTTTCCTTTTGTCTTTGATTAGTTTGGTATTTACGATATATGTGTAGCTGTGAAATTGTAGAAGGAGACGATTAACGTTCACAAACTATTATTTTAAGATGAAATTCATCCAGAATATCATTAATTTCATAGATAGAGTAAAATATGCGAGTCAGAAATGGCAACTTTTCCTAAACTCAGCAAGTAGCAAAACTGCTAATAAATGAAATTATAAAAATAGAAATGACCAAGACAACGACCATTGTTATCTGATCGAATAGAATTTAGAGCTTAATACTTGTCTTCATCGAAAATATTATCTTTAAAATGTTGATCGTTTAAAACAATTTCTCCCTTTAGAACCTCTTGCCTTTTGTTTCAAAATGATGTATACATTTATTGATATATTGTATAGGATACAGACCGGGTGTAACTCCAGACCAATTGGTTGACATTGCATCTGATCCTGTCTACACGTGGTTCTATACCCAAGGCAACCAGATATCAACACAAACAGCCGCCAAATTTGTGCAATTATTTGGACAATGTAAGTATAATATTTTAAATGGTGACCGTCAGGGTTTTATCTTTAGATTATTTGGACATTGTGTGGACAAATATTTCTTGCTAACTCATATTGTAGACGGTGTTCGTCAGGGTTTCTATTTCAAATCACCACGAAATTATTTGTTGGCGCCCGCTATTTATGTTGGATCATTAGAACAGGTCGTTAATGAGTTCCTAGTGTATGATTTTATATATTATTTAATGATAGGAAAGCATAATAATTTAGGTTTTTGATTCAATAAATCAACTCATAATTTTTAATCTTTATTCCTCTGACAAAATAAGAGTTGTTACCCCTCTCATATTTAATCATATAATCATACTTCATTATCATAATCCTAAATTTCATTATTCTACCATTATTAAATATTTGCCCTAGATATCTGATCATATACATCGAAGTTTAGGGTATATGTATGTACGGGGATTAGTTTTGTTTCCAGAGATTGTCAATTCATCTTTTATTCTTAATAATGTTTACTAGAAAACCATCTTAATTATGACTCCTTGTATTACTTTTTTTCAGGGTCACCTACAGATAACCCTAAACTTGCCTTTGCCATAACAGGAGCAGGTCTTCCAGACACCGAATTTGCTCTCGTTAGGCACATTGTGGCTACAGCGGCCAAATTATACAAGCAATTAGGCAGTGGTAGAAACATTCAAATGTCGTCTGGTATTATTGGTTACGATGGTTTCTATCCTTCCTTTGGTCTTACCGATGTCCAAACTTTGAGTGAATCGTACATATTGAACAAGCTCGAACTTCCTGGTAACGAGGCTTTGGTACATAATTTGATGAACATGTATCTAACATTGTCAAGACAACAGGTTCCCGGAAGACCCCAATACGCAGCTATATTTTACACCGGAAGTATCAGTAACATGGCCGATGCGAAATATATAACTGATATGATGCGAGCCAAAGGTATTACAGTTATACCATATCACCTTGGTGGGGTCGGATATACATCTTCCCAGGACTACGCAGATGCTTTGGTATTGGCCGGTGGTCTCGCTGCCAATGTTAATTGGATTTCAAAGAATGCTATTGATAACAATAATGTCGACCACACAGCAATATCGGCATATCTAAAAAATGATATCATGCGAATAGGTAAGTTTCATAGAACATTTACTAGATTTAGAATATGTTAAATTTACATTCAGATATCACTATCTTTTCCCCATAAATTGAACACCTCCCCCCTTTCAATTCATATCATTGAATACCACCTTTTCTCTTCATACTTGATAATATATTGTATTGGTAGATAAATGATCACATTTTATCACATTTGTACTGCTTTCATTCTTTAGATAACAATCTTCCATTGAAATATGTGCTATATATTTAACATTTACCACGAATGAATGACCATTTGCATATTATTTTGCGTTTATAATTTCGGTAAACGTCGTATTTCAAAGTATGAGAAAAGAAATACTATACAACTGTAATTAAATTAATCAGCTGTCTATTATTCGTGACGCTAACAGTTATTCCTTCTTGATATATTATAGCGGATTTCAACGGGAACCAAGACATTTTAATGATGCATGCAGGAAATATGGGCACAATTCCCCTCAGTTCAACGAGGAAAATCATACAGGCTCTAATTGGAACATCACAACAGTACCAATCAAACCTGAGAATTGGTGTGCTAGAATTTGACCAGAATACCTTGTCACCTTTAATTGACTTCCGGTATCATGCAGACTTTATCCCTCTCCTCAATGCCTTACAAACAAATACTGATATAAGAATCAGTTTCCCTAGAACTGCCATTTCCTTAGAGTATGTCATTAAATCACTTACCCAGAACAAGTCATCAGACGTTGTAAAAGCTGGTGTCGTCTTAGTTGATGATGCTGCATTTTCACAGTACATAACTTCCGGACTTGCGTATCAAGCATATGCAAATGGAATTTATATGTTGCCGATACGCCTCATCACACAGGGATCTTTACTTACCCAACAAGATCTGACATCTATAGCATATGGAAACGCTGCTAACACTTTTACTGTTGATAATGTTGCAAAGCTGGGTACAGATGCTTTAGTATGGTTAATCAACAAGTTTAACTCACGTAAGTACACTTATCTCACGTGCATTTTACAGATTGTTATTTTTATTTTACTGTTGTTTATATATATAGCATTAATCCTAAATTGAATGAGTAAAGTGTAAATGCAGGCAGTTCATCTACAGAATATATATATTTTTGTGCTTCCAAATCGTTCAATCAAAACACTGTTTACACTGTCAGCAAAATTCTTAGTTGATTTGGTTGTTATATACGTGATATATTGTGTCTTATTAGGCATTGTGGTATCTGATAACCTGCGAAGTTCATGCAAGTTTCATCCCTCTGATCCGTCTTATTATATTTCATTTAAATTATTAAATGTTTTGATAAGTTATGCCCATCTGAATGGTGTATGACGTGTGCTATGCATGGAGCAGAAAACTCTTTCTAAGCATATAGTAAGAGTTAGAAAGCATTTTGTGGTGCTTTGTCTGGTTTTTTATTGGGGGGTATGGTTAGGGGTTATAGTGTTGAAACGCTTTCAACAGTATTTCAGTTATATCGTGGCAATCAGTTTATATTAGTGGAGGAAACCGGAGTATGCATAGAAAACCTCCGTCTCTGTCTCAAATTACTGACAAACTTTATCACATAATGGTGTACCGAGTACACCTCGCCATGAGCGAGATTCGAACTCACAACTTTTGTGGTGATATGCATAGATTGCTGAAGTAGATATAAGCTCAAACTAAAATATGATCACGACCACAACGGCCCAGAAGATGTATTTTGCTTTGTTGTGTCCTCTCTGGTTTTATTACTCTGTAAAACTCTATCGATTTGGGGGGGGGGTGTTCGATTCATATTTATTGTATTATGCAAACAATATGTTGCGAGATTAGTACAAATATGTAACATAAAAAAAGTAAATGTCATTTGTTAATCCACAGTTAAAGGGTACAAATATATAAAAAAAAGATACATGAAAGATTTGCTGTCAGTTTCGTAAGGATTTCATTTTCTAGCCTTAGTGTCTTGTTAATTTTTGATCTCGCATGTCGGACTTTTCTACTAAATGCGTATCACGTCTACAGTTTGAATAATAAATTGTGCGTCGGGATAATGTGTTCTGAGTGAACTGATAGGCATCATCATCTCAACAACATGTAGATAAACGTCAGAGAAACCCGAAGGGGCTGTCACGAATGGATAATTCTGAGAAATTGTAACTTGATACAGTTAAGCAATTCGGTTGTTTCGAATCATGTCAATTCCGACCACGTTCCGTCTTTTTCGTGTCTTGACGTCTGAACAAATTGGCAGGCGACTTCCGGTGCTTACGCTATTACTGTGACAACGTCAGCATATCATAGTCGTAGATGCGGTAGATTATAAGTAATTGTAATATGGAGACGCCAAGGAAACCGCTGTATAAATACTGGTGTTCGGTACCCCACTATCTGCCTTATATAAGAAATATATACATAAAGGCAGATCGTTTTCTTTTCATGATGCTGACAGCTTTGCAAATAAAGAAATAAAACAAATTTAATTTTAAAGAATTATTTGTCTCTGCGTTGAAGTCTTTGATACAAATAAAATAATTTAATTGATATTTGTCTTTTACAGAAAATGATAAGATATTTTTAACTTGAGAATCGAACGTTAAAACGGCACATATCAATTTGAGTTTTTGTTGTGTACATTGACACCGGAAGCTCAGGGCCAGCAGTTCCATCGAAATCACGTGATCTGGCAGACGAAAATAACAAAATTTTTACGGAATGGAAATGATTCGAAACAACCGAATTGTTCCATTACCGTTTCGCAACAATGAATTCATTCGTTCATTTATAATACCGGTATTATCTTTAGAAGCTAAATTTAATTATTTCCTATAATGACAGTTTCACACATTGAAACGTCTTTGTGCTTACTCAAGACATACGTCCAGTTGTGCTACAACAAAGATGAATGTTTTCTCGAAGAGGGTATGCTTCTTCCCTGCGCTTTTGGTAAGAAAATAAACATTATTATGTAGAGAACCCTATCAACCACTATCAATGAAACTACCAAGCGGCATGCTATATACAAAACATCTAATTTAATGATCGATTATTTTACAGTGACAACTTTAGTCCCTGTAATTACAACAACGACAACTACCACTACGACGACAACGACCCCTACAACGACAACAACGACACCTACAACGACAACAACGACACCTACAACGACAACAACGACCCCTACAACTACTACCGTTCCTACCACAACGCCACCAGTAACGACAACTGTGGATTACAATTTGACAGGTATGTTATTGTTAGCTGTATTCATCCATTGGTACTTACTGTGACGTAAAATCATTTTGGAAGTCGTCGTTTATGTAATGCTTTATGGCTATGGATTATTATGTTTAGCGCCACTTTCAACAATATTTCAGTGATATCCTGGTGGTCAGTTTTATTGGTGGAGGAAACCGAAGTACCATGAGAAACCACCGACCTGTCGCAAGTCACTGACACACTTTATCACATATCGTTGAATCGAGTACACCTCGCCATGAGCGGGATTCGAACTCATAACGTTAGTGGGATAGGCACGCATTTGATAGTCTACATGTCAATAAGCACAGATTCTATGAATAGTTTCATTCTCATACCTATTTAAATAAAACAGTAACGATCCATTATCAACCATTTCCTGGTACTTTGAAAGTTGATATTGTACTATTACATTAATGTATCTTGGGAGCACGAACCATGTTCTTATACTAATTGGATATTTTAAGATAGAAGAAAAAGTTTTAATGTGTTTGTTTCTTGTATGTTTTTATTAAGCAATGTATGTCGCTTATCATTATTGTATTTCTTGGCATGTTATAGATAATTTTTAGTGTACTTTTCATACTTAGGAAAATACATATTTTTAGGGAGGTTAGAATGTTTTTGTCCAGCAAATGTTGAATCGTCTAAATGTTTAGACGTAAAAAGTTGTAAAAAATCTGTTTATGAATTGTAGGATAAGTAGATGTTACATTTGGTGTAGTTTTTAGAACAATATCATTATTGTATTCCCTCTATATGCCTCAGATAGTTAAACACAAGTGTACTTGTTATTTTGTAGAATGTGTCGGCCCAGCAGACATTATATTTGCCCTAGATTCATCTGATAGTTTGACTCATGCGGATTTCAACCAATCGAAAGCTTTTGTGAGTGCTCTTCTCGACAACATGCTTATTTCACCAACCAATATCCGAGTTAGGTCAGTGTTTTCTTTCAGTACAAATGTATTAGATATCTTCGATGATCTATATAACAAGCCTCTGATGAAAATCCTATTAGCTGCTGCACCGATGGAGAAAGTCGGAACTAGAACTGATTTAGCAATAGAGCAAGCCATCTTAAGATTAAACAAGGCTCCTGCAATCCCATCAAACCCTAAATTTGCCGTCATCGTCACTGATGGAAAATCAGCAAAACCTGGACTTACCTTAACCCAAGCGATGGCTGCTAATGCACAAGGAATTACCATTTTAGCTGTTGGTATAAGGAATTCTAGATATACTTCTACGGAATGGCAGACAATGGAGGATGAACTATTACGGATTGCTAATAACATAACTGAGCATGTCCTGGTAGCCACGAATTTCAATGAAATGATGGCAATTCTTCCCAAAATGAACAGCCTGATATGTACTCGTAAGTACACATAATAATGTTTGTGTTGTTATAACTCAAGTTAATTTATTGAAAACTAGAATAGTTACTGTATGCGTCTATGGTTCATTCGTATTAGCCTTTAGAGTTTATCCATTTTATTAGAAACAAACCGGTAAAAAAAATCTTTGGAAGCTATGCAATTATATGCGATATATATTCATCATTTCTCAATATTAAAATGTGCTTTTTTTAATTTGTCAATGGCGAATTGAATAATGCACACCATGAAAAGTAACCGATATTGGGACTGATGAGATAAAACCTGAAAATTAAATGTCGTAGTCTTATTACTCTGAAAGCGACAAATTACAGATACAAGCATGGGTTTGCAATTCGTTGAAATGTATTATTTGTGCATATGTCTATTAGAATTCATTAGATATTACAATGGAACTTATGCAATCCGACATCCTGTGACATCCGACAAAAATGTATTGTCCCAAATCATTTCTGTTATTTAAATAAAACCTGAGCATTCCGACGTCCTGTATAATGCTACACATTTCCATGGTCCCTTGGTGTGTCGGATTAGAAAGGTTCCACTGTATACTTAATTAATACAAAGAAAGGTGATCCATAGGATCGATCATTTTTGTGGCATTCTTATTGGAGGTTGTTTTTTTTTATTGGCTTTTTTGATTGTTTTTTGTCTTTTAGTTCTTGGGGTTTTTTTTTTTTTTTTGCTATCCGATCATAATGTTACTTATTGCACCTTTTAGAAATTTACTATACATTATTATTTGTTTTATTTTGCAGTTGCCACGACAACAACCTCTGCACCCACAAGTATGTATATATAATGTTATATCGTTATTTTTATTATTAGTTTTAGATTTCCCAATTTGGAACTAAAATCTTTTCCCCAGTCCGCCGAATTCCTGTACCAATATTGTTGACTGCTATGATATAACTGAAAAAATGCTGAAAGTTGCTTTAAATACGCACACACATTACAAATTATGATTTCTCTGTGATAAATAACCTCATCAACATCATACCTGTAGTAATAAAATCTGACAATACACGATCCTCTGAAAGAATGAGCAAACTACCATGAAACTGCATTGTGTCGAAGTCGAAAAGACCGAAAATTTTATTTGAGAATAACCCAGTATTCGAATTATCAGTGATATATTATACTAAAGCTAGCACGAACGGGTCAATTCTTTATCCAAGGAAACAATTTACCCGAGTTCGTGATAACAAGGTTCGACTGTAGCTTGAACATCCGAGACACCGTAGCTCAGGTAATATTGTATCCGATAAAGCGACTTATCCATGTTCGCAATCAAGAGGTTCAATTGTAGCATCAACATCCGGCTAACCTTAGTTAGGATAATATTGTGTCCAAGGTAACTACTTATCCCAGTTTGAGGAAACAAAATTCTACTGTAACTTGGACATCCGGACCACCTGTTCTATGTAATATTGTATTCAAGGACCCGAATTTTCCGTGTTGGAGATAACGATGTTAGAATGTAGCAAAACCGAATTAACCGACTTCGAAGTTACCACGTTCCACAAATATGATTATGTCTTTTTCTTTCAGCTACGCCTGCTTATTCGTCATCATGTATCACCCAGTGTCCATCTACAGCTATCACTTGTCTGATTCCTCATCCTAGCAACTGTAAATTTTACCTGGAATGTATAAGAGAATATGGAGCTACATTCTTTTTCAATTATAACATCAAAGAATGCGGTATGCATGAATTTTGGAATCCTGCCAAAGGAGATTGTGACCATGTGGATGCATTCATGTGCCCTGCAGGTAATATTAAGCTACGTTATTTTTTTTTTAGGTCTATTTAAATAATATTATATTATAAGTCTGTTAGTAAGGAAGGTTTGAAGTTACCGAAGGAGTAATCAAAAACCATCAATAGGATTGATTGATTGATTGATTGATTGATGTTTAACGTCCAGCTAGCAATTTTTCAGCTATATTCAGGACGAGTAAATAGGGGGACAGACAATGCAAAGGCCCAAACAGGACAAATAATTTTCTACGAAACACTAAACAGAAAATAAAAATTTGAGCAAAATCGAATCCCACTATTAATGGGGTGAATTCATGTGCTCCTGACGGGTAAGCCGCTCCTGCTCCACTAAGTGACACCCGTCATGTTACTGTTAAACGACACGAACATCATCTGATATGGAATTCGTGTTTGACACCAGTAACTTCCAATTCCCCTTGAAATAATGAACCAATTAAATCACTTTCCATAAGCTACATATAAGTTGCCGACAGATCGATCACTTTTATTAGTGAGTCATATTTAAATGTGGTTATTCTTAAATAAGTTGTTTTCATTGACCTTTAACTTATAAAGATGTTGGGTTGTCAAATGCAAATGCAGACACTATTCAATGTAATGTAATGTGTGCATTATTATTTTAGAAGAAAAACACATTTGGAGGTGAATGTGTTGTATTCTATTCTTATAAATCTTAGTATTTTAATGTTATTAAAACTATGGTTCATCTCCTTTAAACATATGTAACATTAGCTGAATGGGACTATCCTGTTTATGTCATGTTTATTCTCTTTCCTCGGGCACACCTGATGCAGGTAATTTCAGAACGTGTCGTGTTCAATACATTATATATCTACGTTTTAATTATCAACGTTCCTTTTTATATAATGATATTTGTTATATTTTCTAGATCTATACCTGATCTGATTGGAGCTGTTCTGTTTAGGCCTTTATGTTACCTTGCTTTGAGCATACCTGGTCACTATATTGTATATCTACTTTGAGCATACCTGGTCACTATATTGTATATCTACTTTGAGCATACCTGGTCACTATATTGTATATCTACTTTGAGTATACCTGGTCACTATATTGTATATCTACTTTGAGCATACCTGGTCACTATATTGTATATCTACTTTGAGCATACCTGGTCACTATATTATATATCTACTTTGAGCATACCTGGTCACTATATTGTATATCTACTTTGAGCATACCTGGTCACTATATTGTATATCTACTTTTAATTAGCAACATTCATTTCCTTTTTATAGAATAATATTTGCTACTTCTTATTTTAGATCCGTGTATATTATATAACTGGCTTAACGGAACAACATATCCTATTCCTAACACGTGTAACCAGTATTACAAGTGTCTATATACTCCTGATAAAGCCTACATTCATACAAGACAAGCTTGTCAATGTGAATACAAGACAAGGTATGACTCTACTGATGGACATTGTACGGCTGATCCTACCAATTCATGTAGCCCAATAACAGATGTAACAATTCGTAAGTATACATCGATCGTTAATATACGTTTTGCGCGTTCCCCATTTGATTCTAAAATTATATGCTTTTATACAATTTTTAAGCGAATTATTTCCATTACAAAGGGAACAATTGTATCCAGTTTAGCAAGAACAATGGGAAGGACAACGAATTTAAGTATGATCATCTCATGTTTTTACAGATAATTGAACCGTGTAAAAAAATCAGAAGATAATTTTATTGCAAACAGAAAATTCACAAGTTGTTACATTAAAATTTTGAACAGACTGAAGGGTTAAATATATGCTATTTCCATTCAACTTTGCATAAAAGAGGGCCAATTTGACCCCCTTGTACGGAAATAACTCCTGTAGAACGTATACTTTTAAAATCAATTTCGGATATGAGCAAATGGTATATTAAAAGGTAGCGGCTTAATCCCAAGCGTTTCGAAATGCGCATGTATGGTGTATGCAAATTATAGTCTTATGTTGCCACTACAAGGAATATTTCTGCGCAATCGTGGAATGTCAGATATACTCTCCAAAAAAAGAAACGCAACATGTGAAAAAATATAATTTACTTCAAATTTTCAACATCATTTTAAATACAGAAATAAGCATTATATTACACTGAAATTTGGCACACTGGTTGTTCAGACTTTAAAGTTCATTAAAATGTCAAAATGTATCACATTAAAGTCCATAGAGTTCAGATGACGTCACTTCAAAGTCAATATCTGTTCTGGTCACCATTAGCCTGTAGCACAGCACAGACACATCAGCACCCCAGGATCACTACATGCGGGTACTTCACCTCAGAAAGCGGACCGTGACAGCAAGAGAAACAACATAAAATTCCCCAGGTCTCCAACGAATATCGGCACAGACAGTCGGAAACCGTCTCCGTAAAAAACAGCTTACACGCCAGACGTCCTTACTTTGGTGCTGTACTGAGATGCCGGCATCGACTTGCAAGGGTCCGATGGTACAACAGAGTAAGGGCCGGGGACCTGCAAAGCTATTGCCGAGTCTGGTTCAGCGATGAATCAAGATTCATGCTGCAGAAAAGAGATCGCCGTACACGTGTCTACAGACGCCATAATGAGAGGTTCGCAAGGAACTGCGTCCTTGAGGTATACAATTTCGGCGGTGTAAGTGTGATGATGTGGGGTGCCATATCCTACGCCGAAAAACTCAACTGGTGCACATCCACGACAACTTTAACGCCGCTCTACACGTGCATTGTAAAAGTCTTATCGACATTCCCATTTAATGCATATAAATTTTACTTGCATGTTACGCTTTTTATATATGAATTTCTGTTATCATGTCTTTCAGATCTTACGAGATGTACTAAGACTCAGGGATCGGCTGAAAACACATACATCGAAAATGGCCAGGTGAAATATTGCCCTGTAGGACAGGTATTTAAAACAACGATGTGTTCTTGTGATTGGGGAACATTTACTACACCAATGATGTCAACTTCTCAGAGTCCAGGCAAGTTTGTTTTAGTGACATATCTTTCGATTTTGAGCATACCTGAAGAAGGTTAATTCAGAAACGTGTCGTGTGCACTAAATTTGATATCTATGTTTATTTTATTACATTGATTCTTAGCATGGTGTTCGTGTTATTCACAAGTTTATTAGATATTGATTAACTGTAAAAATAAATTGTTTTATCATAGAAAGACAATTTTGTAGGGGAAATGCAGTCTTCATTGTTGAAAAAAGGTCATGTTTAATAAACAATATAGAATATTATTACCTCCCCTCGAACAAGAAAGGTGTAGATAAATCACATGTTGAACTGTTTTCATAAAGGTTATTTATTTGATTATTTATTTGGTTGTTGAAAAGGGGTCATGTGTTGCTTTTTATGAAGTATCGATAATATAAAGGACGTATTTCTATTCGAGCAACACATTTTCAATTCCAGGCCTTATTTTGACATCATTTGAAAAAATTGTAAATTTTATTCACCATTGCCTACATGTATCTATTTTGTTTCACATCTTATTTACGTTTCACATCTTATTTACGTTTCACATCTTATTTACGTTTCACATTGTATCAGTCCAAATTATCTTTATTGATGGCACAACGTTCTGCAAAATGAATATTTTTTTACGTTTTTTCCCCAACTGTACAGAACTAGCGTTTATTCGTACCGACCACTAAATAAGCTGGGCTTCTATTTGACCCATAACTAGCTTAACCACGCCACTTTTTAAAACTGTTTTTTTTATTTTAACATTCCAGTTGTCCTGTTTCAGAATATTTATATAACGATATATATTCTATTCCATTGCCTATAATTTTGTTTTCAATTTGCAGGATGTTCACCGTTGATTACTTTTGATTTCAACACGATGCAACCAAATCACTACCAGTTTCAGGGATCCGGGAGCGTGTTGATCTCAAATGGCGATGCATATTTAGGGGGACAATCATTTATAGCTAATCCACAACTAAACAACAATATTGCTGCGCCATTTGTTCTCAAGTTTGTGATTCAACCGGATCCATCAGGAACTATTAGTTTCGATACTGTTTCCCTGTTGAACAGCTGTTCCGGAGATCCACGGGCTTCTATTGAAATGTATATTGAACGTACAACCAGTAGACTAGTAACCACTATCAAAGTACAGAATCCAAGCGGCTTAACGGCTACTCATACATTATATAATACAGTTAATAAGGTAAGTTTATATTTAATGCATAATACGTTTTTGTGGGAGGGAGTTATTGATCAGAGAAGTAAACAGTTTACATGAGTGACACATTAAACAAGCTTTAATTAGGTGCGACGAATAAACGCCATATACATATAAAATTATGTACCTATAGGTGTTTCTAACTGCAAATTCGACAGTCAAGAGTAGAGCTAATTCACAAAAATGTAATTTAAATATGACAAGGTTGTCAAAGGGAATGCAATCCTTTTTAAGGAATATATGGTCAAACCTGCCTTAAATGGCGCCTCTATATAACAAATCACTGTCTATAAAGGGCGGAAGGGCGGTTTAATATTTTCCAAATAATGAATAGCGCATATAATCTTAATCTGTATATAAAGGACAACTGCTCATAAAGGCCACATTTTCAGGTTCCCTTGCATGGCCTTTAAAAGGCTGTATATACAAGTTGGGACGTATTTCAAGCTTAGTGTCACCTTGACACATTTGTATGTCTAAAAAATTGCTACTATGTCTAATTTCTATTTTCAGTTTTTTGACAATGAGAGGGTGACTGTCATCCTTGGATTTAACAAGAATGTCATAGCTGTAGATACTATAGTGGGTAGTGTCCGAGACCATCAAAAGGTTGATCTACCAGGTAAAAACATGATTATTTTTTTTCCAAGTGAATTGTTTTCATCAACGACATCGTTGACTTTTTATGTCGTCTTTTTTGCTACTTAATGAATATGTTCAATTTTTTAACAGGTTATATGACATAACCTGGTTTGGGGCAGTTTACGCTTAAAATTCCGCTAAGCGGTTTTTGAAAAGCGTAGCTGTTCCAAACCAGTTTATGCAAGTATAGCCTGTTCTACAATTGAACATATTCATATTCCTTATTAATTAGTTTTTACAACACAATTTAATGATTTCTCGATTTTAATTACGATTATTTCATGGTACTATTTGAATTTGCCGTTGACGAATGAATGTGTTGGCGATATTACAATACCAACCCAAGCTATCAAGTATAACCAATGTTAATCCAGGTGGACCAGCCAATCAAATTGCAGTAATCACATCAAATTGAATTATTTGGTGATATCGTCGATTGCTGTATATATCTCTTCACTGGGGTAAAGCTGATGACCGTAACTGCAATTACGGTCATCCCAAGATGGCGGACGTGGAATCAGGTAAGAATCTTTTTGTCGATTAAATTGTTTCTGTAATGTATTTTAAATGACACATGCATTAGTACGATAGTAATATATGAACTTATCACAAGGAAATCACAAATTACTACTGAAAAATGTATATGAAAGAGAAAATCCGATTTTAAAAAATCGCTAAAATGACCGTAACTGAAAACTGAGATGACCGTAATTGCAGTTTTCAGTTACGGTCATCTTAGCGATTTTTAAAAATCGGATTTTCTCATTCATTCATACATTTTTCAGTCGTAATTTGTGATTTCCTTGTGAAAAGTTCATAGATTATTATCGTACTAATGCATGTGTCATTTAAAATACATTATAAAAACAACTTAATCGACAAAAATGATTCTTACCTAATTTCATGTCCGCCATCTTGGGATGACCGGAATTTACAGTTACGGTCATCAACTTTACCCCAGTGTCTTTTGCAATGAAATTAATTGCGAGTTTGATCAAATAAAACGTAGATATCAAATTTAGTGAACACGACGTATTTTTTTAATAACCTTCTTCAGGTAGGCTTAGAATCAAAAAGACTGGGAAGCCAAATAAATCACAAATCTGAGGGAGTAAAAAAAACAAAGAAATGATATTTGCATTAAGCAAATAAAAATTAACTTACAGTATAGGATTGCTTTTTTGTCTTTGCAGTAATGATTACTAATACCTAATATTCAAATACTGTATCATATAATTCTATTTATACTACAGGAGCCTTTGAATTCAACACATGTAATGGAGCAGTTAATTTTGGTAATGCCTATGATACCCATGGACCTTATGTTGGATATATAAGTACAGTGAGTAGAATCCTTAACTTTATAAAAATCTAAACTAGAATATCCTTCATAATCCTTAATTTATATTTCGTCAGACGTTCTTTTGTCAGCTATATGTTTTAAGAGCAGCAATTAGGATATCCTTAAGCATCCTCAACTTTTAATTTCGACAGACAGTTTATTTATATTATTTTTGGAAGAATGCTAATACTACAAAAAAGAAATATGAATGCAAAATGTTATAAAAATACAAAAAATACCAAACTGCCTGAACCGTTCCTAATTCCAATAGGAAAGTTGTAGAAACAGACAAAATCAATACCCTTAATACCCAAATACATGATCGCTCACTTTCCTAGCTTGGTACAATCACTTAAATAACAAGTGTCGAGGTTAAGCTATTTTTGTGGGCCTAAGATTCTCCTCTTAATGAAATGATAAACGGTGATGTAATTATTTGGAATATATGTATATACATTTGTATGTGTTTTTCCATCCATATATGTAAAACATGGCTTCAATAATGCAAAATTCGAGAAAAATGTTAGTCTAAACGTAATTTGAAGCTAAGTTGTTGTATATTTTTTATGGTGTTTAACGCCACTTTCAACAATAGTTCAGTTATATCGTGGCGGTCAGTTTTATTCGTGGAGGAAACCGAAGGACACGGAGAAAACCACCAACCTGTCGCAAGTCACTGACAAACTTTATCACATAATGTTGTACACCTCGCTTTGAACTCTCAACATCAGTGGTGACAGGCAATGATTGCATAGGCAGTTGTATAATTCCAGCTACCATACGATCACGGCCACGACGACCCCTAAATATTGCTATATAATTAAGGTTAGCAGCACTGGTTATAATATATCTTTGTCATTTTTGTATGTATATGGTTGAAGCATCTTTTATTTTACTTTCAGTGGGACATTTACAACAGATGCCAAGATATACCACCTCAATTTGACCAGATATTTATCTAAGAACATTATTTATTAGTTAACACACAATAGGGCAAAAACAATGTCGATAAAAACAGAATAATTCAATAAAGGAAGTTAATAAACTATAAACCTGTCCAGGAAGTCACCTCTATTAAGCCAGTCATTTGTATTAAAAGGTCACATTTTTCTTATCTTGTCATTGAAAATTTTATATGAATTGAACCTCATTTCAGAGGTCACCTGTCTTATAAGGCTATCTTTTCTTTGTCCGACAGGTGACCTCTCAATACAGGTTTGACTGTATATAACTTATTGACGATTAGTGATGTACACGTTATTATAATGATTATCGGTATCGTCTTAATACTGTGTATGAGTCAAGCTGAAATCCACTTCAACATGAAGATTTTGATAAGCTAATATTCTAAATTTATTCTAATTGTTTGTACATCTCTTGTATGTTTTTAATTTGTTAAACAACATTATTAAGAAAATATTTGTGAGTCGTGCTAATGTGGGTCACGGGGTACTGTAAGGTCCTGAAGGATTACCTGAAGGATTATTCTAAACTGTGATACGTGGACGACCTGTGGACTCCTGTTGGGCAACTGTGAACGGGGTTGCAATGCCCAAAAAATCTTTCAAATTTAATTGAAAGAGGCCGGTGTTTACAAGAATTTACCCTTTGGGCACCTCAAACGCTGGAATTTCGGAATTTCCCATATGTGTTTCAGTGGGGTGAAAAAGGATGTTATAAGTTGCTGAAATCCATCGATTAATGTAAAATACACACTTTTTTCACTTCTTGCACATATTTTGAACATGTTATGTTATAACCTATGCATGGTTTAATCCTAATAAGCTATAACGAATATAGAACACTATTTTTATTAGAGGGCTAAAACCCTACTTTAAATAGACTAATCCATTTTTCGCGGGGAAAATTGATGCAGATGATTGTTGTTTTATCTTGGACAATAGTTTATAAATATAGAATCTTGACAATGTAAAGGGAAGATGCTATGTTATATTTATTCATTTGTTTGATTCTGGAATATTGTTGATCATTGATTTAAACAAGAAAAAAGGGAAAAAAGGGGGTGAATTTTACAGTTAAATAAATGTTATATAATAAATGTTATGTTTCGACAGTTTAACCCATCACGTAATCTGGGTCACGGGTCACTGTGAGTAGCATGTGTAGTCTATTTTTATCTTGGACAATAGTTTATAAATATAGAATCATGACAATGTAAAGGAAAGATGCTATGTTATATTTATTCATTTGTTTGATTCTGGAATATTGTTGATCATTGATTTAAACAAGAAAAAAAGGGAAAAAGGGGGGGAATTTTACAGTTAAATAAATGTTATGTTTCGACAGTTTAAAGAGAAAAATATAAATTTGTTGCGACTAAAGCTTATATCATCGTTAAAAATTGAACAAATATCAGTGGTTTTGTAAATGAGAAGAGTTTGAAATAAAAACACAGGACCGGACTTTCAACAAAAATAATAACCTAGGATTATTTGAATATAGAAAAATGTCAACAACAAATTATCGCTACGTCGAGTATGGATATCACGTATATTTGAAGTTATTATATGGACATACGACAACCCAATTTCCGGAAACTTAATGTCAGCAACATAATAGTTTTTAATTAAAAAAAAAATCCAGGACCTCTGTGTCCATGATTTTTTTTTTTTTTTTTAAGTTAAATAATATGAAATATTGACATCCACACTTGCCTTTTGGACAGCACATTTCTGTGTCCACACTTGCCCTCAGGCAACACTTGTTTTATATACAAAATATGATAATATAAGGCAAGTGTGCAATTATACATGTTAGAGAGAGAGAAAAGTAATTCTTTGATATGTCTTTTATTATTGTTATTGTTATACATATGGTGGTGAAATAAATGAATTTCTCCGTGAAATACATGAATTTCCTAGCGAAATAAGTGAACATTTGGGTATTCAACGTCATCTTTAATTTTCATCTATTGTATTATTTTAAAAATGTAATAACTCCAAATTTGTTCTGAAACCTATATCATAAGGAATTGTATTCGAAGATTGTTATTTTTTCTTAATATAACAAATAAATTTGCTATAAATATGGTTTATGCCTCAACCTGAATTATTGTAAATATTAATTGTAGATATCTTCTATAGTAATGCTAATGACGCTACATATTCCCATCTTCACAGTTTTAACTTAAAAATGCCCTTAAGCATATCTAATTGTTTGGCTATTCGCTCGTGAAGTCATCATCTACAGTGAGAACTGATACTCTGTTAGTTAGTTATCATAAGCAGTATATATGTAGTAAGCAATTTAACAGCCATATTATGGCAAGAAAACAGTTACTTTGTCATAGGATGATGATGATGATGTATGTTTGCACTAGATCAATACTTTGAGTTATAGTTCACTGAAACAACAGTCCACATTTTCCTCTACTCTAGCATGTTTTCCTGATTCCGAGCTAATCAGACTTTGCTCTTGTTCCTCAATTATGCGTGCTTATCGAAGTAGCCAATTCCAATTTCATATTCTTTGGGTAGACCCGACCTGGTATCGAACCCATCATCTACTACATTCGAGTCGAGCACACTAACCATTACACCACTCAAACGCTTTTTATCATCAGGCTGTTTCAAAAATCTTCAAAAGGGGTAGGGGTAATGATAAACATACACGTCACATGGCGAATCTAATTTTTACAGACACATATATACCGTAAATGCAAGGCTAGTTTCCGTCCACTGATCATTGATGCTATGTAAAAGGTTCTGATCCTATTGCGTTTGGACCAACTTTACATAATCATACACGTATCCCTCTGGTATCTTTACCTGCAGCTAAAAGACACAAATGAGCGTGATCTGATTGCCAAACGTTATCCTTCTTGTAGTGACTACAAACCTCATGTGATATTAGTCAAATTGTCAATTAGAAAGAAAAGATATGGATGTAAATAAACATGAGAGACTATGCAACATTGCACAAATAAAAGTACAAGAACATCGGTTCTACATTTCCATGTGACAGTAAGGTTTCTTGTAACTCTAGAATTCATATATTGCCATCATGATTCTTATATTCCTCGTCTGTAACTACGACTATTTTCTGACATTCCTGGGTGTTCTTGTAATCATCTGCCGACCATCTAAACTTCGCTATATTTATAATCATATATACATATATTTATATATTCCAGAAAATATAATCTGTTGTTATATTTGTTGAGTATATTTTATATTTACACTTATAGAAGGGTTAATAACTTATTGTGATAGCTATAGACTATTGTTACTCATTTATAATTCCAAAGGTTACGATCACGTAACGTTCGAGGGAGTAATCCACGAGATGCTTGCGCAGTGACCAATGCCATGTATATATCTTCAAAGACTATATCTGGTTGTTGCTTATAAATTACAAATGAGCTCGTAAACTTTATGGGTACATTTTATACCAATGGATATGCATATACCATATTTTTCCTGTTGCCTATTATTAGATGTATATCCTATTATTGTGTGCTGTGAATCATTAAATGATATTTATATTTTGTACTTGGATATTAGAATATCAACCCAAAAAAAACTGCAAAACATCATCTGAGACGTATGTCATTAAAAATGTCAACATATCAAGTGTGTTTTTGATTTGTATTTGCCTTTGTGATTGTTTACGAATAAAGATATTATAAATAGTACTACAACATGTATATTTTATTTGTTGAAAATTAATATTATAGAAACCTAACCCATGTTTCAAACTTACATTTTCATAAATTCAAATGAGCGCTCTCCCCTTTTGTGTTTTGTTCATTTCTTTCGCGATCTATTAACATCTCACAACATGACGTTCTGGGTAATATCAAGTGATCTTCCATTCATCTTTAACCGTTTAATTGTATGCAAGACAGTTGAATGTATTGACCAATCGGACAACAGTCTATTGACGTGTACTAGCTTTTAAATGGTAGACTCATAACCGATTAGTCAGTTGAAAATATGAACTCTAAGGGAACCCATACGAGATGTCGAAAGATTTTAGAGTATCGCAAAAATAAAAATAAAAACATAGCAAAATACCCAAAGATACAATGGATATCTAATTTTGATAAGATTGCATGGAAACTAAGGGCCCGGGTGGCTCAATGAGTTAGGTAGTTGGATTACCTAACAACTCATACAAGCCTATCACCAATACAGCGCGAGTTCGCGCCTGGCTTTGTCAATTACAAAAAGGGTGCATTCGACTCGCAGCCGCAAGTGATAAAGTTTACCAGTTGCTTCCCCATGGTCGGTGGTTATCTCCGGGTACTCCGGCGTCGTCCACCACTAAAACTGGTCGCCATGAAATAGCTGAAATATTGCTGAAAGTGGCGTTAAACACCAAAAATCAAATCAAATCAAAACATAGATACTAACTTTGAGTGGCTTTTTTACCGTGTATAACGTAGATATATAATTTAAACACCTACTAATACTCGATTAACACATGC
>MJUT01001303.1:152846-171077 GCA_002080005.1 Gigantidas platifrons | reverse complement strand
CCCCCCCCTGGCCAACGGGGCCCCATACTTAAGCACACGTAAGCAAGAAGATGTCCCCTCCCCTGGCCAACGGGGCCCCATACTTAAGCACACGTAAGCAAGAAGATGTCCCCCCCTGGCCAATGGGGCCCCATACTTAAGCACACGTAAGCAAGAAGATGTCCCCCCCCCTGGCCAACGGGGCCCCATACTTAAGCACACGTAAGTACACTGGTAAATCCGACACTGAAGTTGATGGAAAGGAATAAAACTTTCAAAATATTGTGTATACATAACTTGGAAAAATATTTACTGTGAAAGAAATAAACCCCCACTCTCCTCCCTCAGACCTAAATAACCTTAGCCGATCTTGACGATCCTGTTTAGGCCCTTTGGGTGACTTGCTCCCTAAACTTTTAAAATTATTTGGTTTTCCCTCCCTTTCGACTTCGAGCCTACCTTATGAAGGTTATTTCAGGAAAGCGCTATGCGCACTAAATTTGATATCTTCGTTTTCATTGGTGAAATGTTTCAAGTGCTTTCATTATAAATAAAAGTACTTTCAATGTTATAATCTTTATGAAAGAGGAAACCAGAACAATACATCAATGATTCAATATGCCGTAAAAATCGAGATATCTATAAAGAGATTGATATGTTAGGTATTTAGATATATCACTATGGTGCTACAGTTTATAGTATGGCGGTGGTCGTATATCATGACATATTCACACAATGTGTCGTTTTTACATATTCATCCACTATTTCCGGATTATTGTCCATTTTTTATGTTCTCTGAATTTACATTAACTTATTTGTTGTGGGAAATATGACACCAGGAAGTCCAGGGACATAGTCACAGACAAAATATGTACAGAAATATTAAAATATATATATATATACATTTTATTTCTATCTACGTCACGTGGCAATCCACGCCCCCTCTGTCGAATGATTTGCAATTGTTAACAAGTGTAACCATGATAATACTAATAATATAAAAACCAAATAATACCACACTGTCCAAAAAACTGATAATAGACTAACACATTATGACCATTATGGTGTTCGTGGGCACTAACGAACAGTAGTTCGAATTATATATTCCTATGGGATAGGTTAATGTAACTACAACAGTGAATTCGATTTCTCCTTGTAACAGTAAATACATAATATGATCATTAACATATACTTAAAACATGAATTCATTTTTCTATTTATTATTTTCTATCCAATCATAACTACTCTTAAGAAACCACGTGTAGTATATAATGTTTTTCAGTAGAATACCTAGAGAAATGGTCACGCATCACAAACAACAAAAACACAAAAATGACGAGAAAGAACGAATTGAGTAAACGTTAGAGAAAACCGAAGAGGCAATCATAAAATGGACAATCCAGAGAAACCGGAAACATAGGACACACAAGACAAAGAAGAACAAAACACAAACACAACAGAAGATGCATACCACTATCTATGAACAAACAAACACAACAGAAGATGCATACCACTATCTATGAACAAACAAACACAACAGAAGATGCATACCACTATCTATGAACAAACAAACACAATGACGTAAATAAGACATGAACCCTCCTAAAACATTCGTAATACGATTCCGACGGGTGTCTAGTTTTCTGTGTAGTGCTTTGTGGATCATTGTTTGTCCTTTTGTCCGTTTTCTCTTGGACATTGTATTGTCTGTCCGTCTTCAATTTACGGGGTTTCTAATTACCCCTTTGGTCTCTTCAAAATTATCTTTTTTTTCTCCATACAATAACGTATCACGACCTATGTCATCAAAATACTGATTACGTATGTACATTGTAGTTGACCGAATGCTCATTAACTTACCTTTCATAGATATAGCTTTTTCTTCAGCATCTACTTTCGCTCTTAAAGCTATTCCATCATAAACAAAAGTCACATTCTTCCATGACTGGTCCTAATAATATAATCAATTAACATCAAATTAAATATAATTTATCCATGCCAGGTTCTTTCAACACCAAACTGACACAAAAATGACAAATTCAAAGGTAGTTAAATAATTAATGTGAAAAAGATGAAGTATGCTGTTGCGCATGATTGGTTCCTTATAACTATAAAAAAGATGTTTCTATTTAAATGTGGTATCAGAATTGTGCATTGTTTTAGATATGCATATACAGTCAAATCTGCCCTTGCGGTCACCTCTATTAAGCAGTCACCTGTATTAAAAGGTAACATTTTTCTTGTCATCTCATAGAAAATTGCATATGAATTACACCTCTTTTAAGAGGTCACATGTCTTAAAAGACCACTTTTTCTTTCTTTGTCCCAAAGGTGACCTCTTAATAAAAGTTTGTCTGTATATCGTAATTCATGCAACAGTAAGGAGAAAGCGCACATAACGGTTGGCTCGGAATCGGGATGATTTGTCCGAGTGGAACGTTGACTGTTGTTTCAGTGATCTAGCACTATAAAATCCATAGAGCTACGGATTTCACTCATTTGTAAACTTGGGGAATTCCGTCTCCAACTGTGGAGTTTTTCGAATAAGTACATTGCTACCGTTCGGTTCAATAAATGTATTTTCTACAAGCTTCCATCGTTAGTTATCTTTGAATTTTGAATATTTACGTCCTTAAATGGGATAAATGTTAATTGTTCTTAACACCGCTCTTTATTCCGCCATCTTAACTACGAAAAAAGTATAGAAGTATAGAATTGACTTCGGACGGAACTTTGCACACGTATATCCGGAAATTACGTATCGGATTTAGTCAAAGTTATCCGACACGTCGATTCTATGCAACACACAGCAAATTGATGACACCGATATGTGAAAATCTAAGCCCGATGCAGGTGGATTTACCTATTCAAAGTTAGGACTAACATCTAAAAATTATGAGTTTATGGGTATTTATTGATACTTTCAACAACTTGTAATCGTCGATTGTTAGAAAGTTGTTGACACACATCATCAAATAAGGATTTTTGGTATACACTTCCTAAAAAGATGGCGTCGAGCTCATAAACCGATTACATATAAAAGATAAATGTATATTCAACTGCAATACGACCTTTCTATGCATTTGGCGACTATCAAAAAACAAAAGTTGTTGATTCAGCTCCAACCCATGACAAGGTGTACCTCGATATAACTTTATACTGTATTGTTTATTAGTTATTCTATCGCTCGGTTTTTTATCCAGCTACTCTGGTTTCCTCAACCAATAAAAACAACTGACATGATGACATAACTTTGTTATAAATGACGCAAAATTCCAAAGCCCCACAATCTTATTCGTTTAAGATAAATGTATTGCTGTTCTATTTAACTAGTTTAACCATTACTATATACTTAAGATTTACCTTATATGGTAGTCTGATTTCTGCTGGTCCAGACGCCACTGTATCTGCTCTAAAGATAACTTCTTTATTACGGGGAGCAAGTGCAATTTCTACAGCACCAAATTCACTGTCCATACAGTTAGATACTAACACTTGTTCATCAGACCCTCCAGGGAAGTCATAGAATCTCAAACTAATTTTCAATTTTTGTCCAAAGTCTATATTTGAGTACATCCACACTGTTAATTGTCCTGTTCCGTCAAATCTACCAGCATTAGCAACAGAATCTACACGACCGTTGTTTCCTATAGGAATTCTAGTACCGCCTTGATCTAAAATGGGCTTCGTGTCAAAATCTAAGAAAACTTCTGGTCTGCAATCTGAAATAACAGTGTGTTGAATAGCTAATTGATCTACAAAGCAATAGTTACCACATTCTAAACAGTTATATCTACAAAACAATAGTTATCACATTCTAACAGGAACATGTTTCTAAGATGTATTAATCACCTATGGAATGAGAGAAACTTTCATTAAGAATATAATAAGTTACAATACCTAATTATCATTTTGTTACAGATTGAGACTTTAAAATAAAAAAAAAATAAAAATACCACAATACCGGAACAGTTCCAAAATCCATTCGGAAAATCGTAGAAAGAGGCAAATTCGATACCATTAGCAGACATATACATGACTTCTCAATAAGAGTAATAACAAAATTACCGGACACCGATCAATCTTCCAAAGGGAAATTCGAAACTCATAAATCAAGAATCAGACAAAATCAGTCAACAACCGGAAAACTGGGAAAACCGCAATGGCCTTGACATGGTACAGGCATTTCTAAAGAAATGGTGAGTTGAATCAGATTCTACGGCGCCAAACCTCCCGCTTTCATTACGGTTCAAATGTTCCGGTTATCACTCTAACAGTATTTATAACAATACTGTAACAAAATAGATAAAATAGTAGTCAACGCAGTATTACACACTAGTTCTATTGTTATCGATAGGTATTCAAATTTTGGAAATACCTATTTGTCAAAAGAATTCGCACGTGTCTTAGGCCCAGGACAAAGAGTGACGTCACTTGAGCACCTGGCACAGTGCCGAGGTGTTCAAGTGACGTCACTATTTGTCCTGGACCTAAGACACATGCGAATTCTTTTGAAAAATAAATATTTCCAAAAGTTATACAATACATACCAATAAATAATATAACAAGTGCGTAAAAATGACAAAGAGTAAAATTATGAAAATATACACCACAAAATGAGAGCATGCTACCTTACACACAAAACAAACGTCCAAAAATATATGTTTTTTAAACCGTAAAATCTGTGGCTTCATTGAACTTGAAGGTTAATTCAAACTTTTAAAATATAGTGTCAAACACTGTCTTCATCCAAAAATGATTTGCGAATATGAATAATTCGTCTTTTCTCCAAATTTAAAACGAATTTGATTTACACAGGAATCGTACTTACTGAGGTTAAAGTGCAGGCATCGTGCAAGTTGCGGACTTGAAATATTAAATTTCCAATACAAACCACCGGTAGATAGCAAAAATGAGAGAACGATGTTATGTTGGTATGACTGTTTTTTTATGTGGCCCGGGAGGGGGGGGGGGGGGAATTGCATTTTAAATNGGGGGGGGGGGGGGGGTGAATTGCATTTTAAATGTTTATGTAACAACACTATCGTTATAGATTTAAGACAATAGTTTATTCCAGAATACTATGTAAAATATCCACCTGTTAGTAAAATGTATGGGTTTTTTTTCTTCAAATACTACAATACTTACGACTTTGGCCACTTTCACCCAACAAGTAGAACAAAATAATGCTGAAGTAATATATATTTTTTAAAAACAATATCACTAGAGTGTAAGTCAGTTACCGACTTCGATCTCGGGTTCAAGCTAGATAAACACCCTCGCCCGTGCTTTGAGCACCTCGACCGCTACGCGGTCTCGGCGCACAATTTGCACGGGCTCATGTATTCATCTAGCTTGAACACCTCGATCTCAGTCGGTAACTATTACCTAAATTCAGTTAGGAGGTAGAATATTTCTCGTGAACCTTCTCCATCAATAACTATGAATCCTTTGAAGCATTTTAATTACGATTACTTGGCTGAATACATATACTTTAAATGAAGAAATATGCATTATAAGAGTCTCTTTTAAATATCGTATGTTACCTTCAATTTTATTATTATTATTTTTTTTTTATTAGTAGTAATATTAATATATTATTATTATTATTAATATACTATTATTATTATTATTATTATTATTATTATTATTATTATTATCATCATTATTTAACAGTACTAGCATATTAATTACTTACAAATACTTGTTACAGGCGCCAAATCACAACAGCAACAATCTCTATCGTTGTATAGTGTTCCGATTGGACACCTTCTCCTCTGTGTTCCGTAACCATGGATATATTGTGAATAATAATTTCTGTCAGCGTCTGGTGACGTCAAACATGCTGTCATATAAATAACAAAAATATATGCTATATAAACGTTAAAGAATACAGGAGATCTTTACATTGCGTCAGGGTCGTGTCAGGGGTCAATATGAATATATTATAAAAATGACCAATCAGCGACACTTCTACAAATCCAGCAGACAAGACAATCATACGTATTTTGAATGCAAACGATAAACACCGAATGTATTATTGATGACCCCTGACGCGATCCCTTACGAAGCGTGTTTCGGGTTTCCAGTAACAAGTAAACAACCGATAGAAAATACGGCGATAAGTGCAGAGATCTAACTTTAATTAGATTGATAGAAAAACTACTGCTTGCAGCATACAGACTTCTACGAGTAACGATTACAGTAGAATAACATTACGATAACGATGAAAAAATGTAGCTCTCTGACGAAGCACAATTAGAACATTATGATTTTTCATGATAAATATGTTGTCGACATAGCAATGGCCAAAACATATGTTGCTTGATGGAAAAGGGCATTCAAACCCTAACATTTTATATTAGCAATACTCACGTCCTTTTGTTGTTGTGATAATAGGATTAATGGGGCGTGTCCCAGGGCGTGTCCCGGGACGTAATCCTGGTACTACAGGTCGATCAACTGGTATGTACGGTCGTCGAGTTGGTACAACAGGTCGTACAGGTTCTGTTGGTCTAGGTCCTGCATAAAAATCAATAATATGTTACATGCATAATATATATATTGTTTTGTTTTAAACAATTTCATTTTTTATCTAAAGAATGCATTTTTCTGCTAATCAACTAATACAAAATTTGAAACAAACCATTATGATTTTTGTCATTAGTTCCGAAGTGTTCTAGTTCCAATATAAAGAAACCAATAAATTACAGACAGGTCATAGTGGTGGTTTTTGTTGTATTTGTTTTTAATAAAAACAAAATTTATGCAGACTTATGAAGTAATTTCCACTGTCGTCACATGATTTTATATTAATCTCCATTTTTTAAACATGTGTATCGTTTTTTTTTTTTGTTTTTTTTTGCTGACAACTGTTTTTACCATTTTTTATTGTAATTTAATTTTCAAATGAGTAAAAATATGAAACAATGATGAGACGCCATTTTATCAAAAGAAATCCTGTCCATATTCCCGTCTCTATCACGGGAATACGGGCTCATATCCCCAGCTTGATTAATCAATCAAATTACAGGATTATTCAAGATATTTCACTCCAGTAGAATATAATTGTATATTCATTAAAATATACTTTGTTCCATTTAGAGGTTGGAGGTGTAATATACATGTGTAGGCTTTCGCAATCAATGTCGTAAGAGCAGATCCTAATAATAGACGAAGGTTCCCTGTTTTTCTTCTTCTTTTTTTCTTTTCTTGTTTTTTTTTTGTTTTTTGTTTTGTTTTGTTTTTTTTGTTTTTTTTTTGTTTTTTTTAAATTATCATTATTTTTTTTCTTTTGTTTTTGTTTTATAGAGAACTGGTTCATGCCCACGAAAGCAGAGATATCTTAGGATTTAGGAACAGCTTAAGGATGAAAGGACGGTAAGGATTGGCATCAAGCTATAACAGAAAGAGTAAGAACAGAATCGGAAACAAAGAACAAAACACCTAGAGATAAACCAGGAAGAACGTCACGATTTGTTTACAATAAAAACAACATATTTATCTTGTTGACTTTCACGTTTAAGCCGTTTTTCTTAGACATTATTTTTATGATGTTATACCTTGTTTTTCCGGTAGAAACATAAAAAGATCAAAAGAATGTTTGAATGCGTCTAATGGGGACGATGCTTTAAATGACGTAAAAACTCATACCTGTGCTATTACTACAGATATAATTAAATCAACTGTGGTACCTTTTGGCCAACCACAGACACATTTGTCTGGGTAAAACACTGTTCCGCTAGCACACATGAACTCTCGTGGACCACGTGACGCTGTGAGATATACTTTGTATTTTCTTCTATCACGTGCTACGGCTCGTAATACACAACTCCCTGAAAGAGTCCAGATTGAGTTGGTATATAAATTGAATATCAAGATATATGTATCACTTTTTCAGAATTCAGTTTCTGATACGAAGCAAAAATTCTTTAGCGTAAATCACGATAAGCTCTACTAGTTAGTCTTGATTGTTAGGCTAATAGAATGAGCAAGGTAAAAGGGTCGCATAAGAAGCTATTCCGAAATCATGCAGGAAGAGAGAGCTGAAAGTCGAGTTTAAAGGTTCTATAGCAGTATAAAGCGAATCAGAGCTTAAATGAGTTTACTGACAGCAGCTGAAATAGAATAGATAACGAAGAAAAGTGATAGAATACCAGTAGACATCTAGAGCTATATAAAGCAATGCTGCTCTGATATACAATCAAACCTGTATGAAGAGGTCACCCTTGGGGTCAATAAAAAGTGGCCTTGTATAAGACAGGTGGCCTCTTAAAAGAGGTTCAATTCAAATAAAATTGTCTATGTCAGGACAACAAAATGGTGACCTTTTAATACAGGTGACTGCTTAATAGAGGTGTCCGCATGGACAGGTTTGGCCGTATGTGTAATGTCCTCATACTTCTTTATTATTTCAATGAAATATTCCAGTTACTGTAGAAAATTTCACTTCTATTTAGTGCACCAGTGTGTAATTTGAATAGCAAAAAAATATCTACTTGGAATTTAGCAGATAGGGCAGAGATATTGCATGAATTTTGCAAACAGTAAATAAATTACCCTATGTATTTACAATGCACACGCGGCAAGGATTCTTATAAAAACAAAGCGCAATGCACTTTAATTTTTACATTAACTAAGCAATATGATTTGCAAACATGCGGTGTAATGCACATTTGCAACTCGTGTGATTTGGTCTACATTTAGATACAGATAGACAACCATATTTCTCAAAACTATGCATGTTAGGTTTTAATGAATTGTTAGTATAAGCAGCTAGCGAATGGCTAAATATCCAGCATACGTTTTAAATATTGCATTACAGTTGGCAATTAACATACAATATCGAAACACAGGCCAACATGAATGTGATTTTGCAACGCACAGCATCTAAAGCCATCGAGAACAGTCTCAGTTGTTAAATTGATGACTACATACCCAATTTCCCAAAAATAGATTGTGAAATATTGCATGAAATTTCAATTGATATAAATTTCTATCATTTTGCACAATTTACATCAGATTCTAAGAAGTACAATTATGGTACTATACATCAACACATGTGCTTCTTTAATTCACTAAAACGTTAATTGCTATGTTTCAAAATCCAGAGTTTGTTTGTTATAAGATTAAAAAATATGTATGATTTATCATAATAAATGTTCTACTTTCTTTACATCTATGAAGAGACGGGGCTATCGTGGCAGTGATCGCATGGTAGCTGGATTTACAACTACCTATGCAATCAGTGCCTATCACCACTAAAGTTGTGGGTTCGAACTCCGTTCACGACTTACAACTACCTATGCAATCAGTGCATATCACCACTAAAGCTGTGAGTTCGAACTCCGTTCATGACGAGGTGCACTCGATACAACATTATGTGATAAAGTTTGTCAGTAGCTTGCAACAGGTCGGTGGTTTTCTCCGGGTATTCCGGTTTTCCCCTACCAATAAAACTGACCACCACGATATAGCTGAAATATTGTTGAAAGTGGCGTTAAACACTATAAACCAAACCATCAATAAAGAGACTGGCATTTCATTCCAATTTTAACAGCACGATGCCATCATATTTTATTGATAGAAGCGGTCAGAAAATTCGTCTTATTTCATCTTCTCATTTAAACAAATATCGTCAATATACACGTAATTCGTTTCTTTATTATAAATGAATTGTACTTACGCATTTTCTGTGAAATTGACATTTGTAGTAATGAGATGAAGAACAGAATGGAAAACAATGAGCCCTGCATGATTCTGAAAAGAGTAAAACGATTATAATATATAAGTATTTATGTATATATGTAGAGTTCAATTCATATTTTCTGTGCCTATCACCACTAAAGTTGTGAGTTCGAACCCCGTTAATGCGAGATGTACGCAATGCAACATTATGTGATAAAGTTTGTCAATAACTTGCGGCAGGTCGGTGGGTTTCAGCGAGTACTCCGATTTTCTCCACCAACATAACTCAAATATTGTTGAAAGTGGCGTTAAACACCATAAACCTAAACAAAACCTTTTCTTTGAAATATTACATGGTAGGGGCAAAGACTGGTTGGCTCGAATCAGGATAATGTGGCCAAGTGGAGCGACATGTCTACCCACGGAATTGTTTTTTTTTTAGTTCCTCATCTTATCGAAATGTAACTTGTTCTTGCCACGAAAGTTATAAGATCAGTTTGAAGATACCAAAGGAGTAATTAGAATCCGTAGATCTAAGAAGAACAGACAACACACTCAAAAGGGGACAATCCAGAGAAACTGGCAATATAGGATAATCAGGCTCACGGCGAAGAAAAATAAAGCAAGAACACAAAACAGTATGTGTTGGACACCACTATGCGCATGCAAACACAAATAAGGTCAATAAGACATGCTCCCACATACAAACAACCATTCCCCGTTTGCTGAATGGATATGCTACTCCTATTTGATAATAGCTATTGTTATTACTTTAATCTATTCGAGGGACAACATAATAAAATTGTGTTGTTATTGTCTTCCCTGTTTGTAGATTGTTGTTGACCCTTTCCCCACAGCTGAAACATCATTACTGTAGACCTTTGTCAGCATTAATACTATTGCAGGTTCAATGTTACCTCCGCCACTTTTCATTGGAGTCCCTGTACCACGTCAGGTTCAGTGAGAGGTCATGTATTTGTATGTTAGGGGGATCGATTTTGTGTCTTTTTGGAACTGTTCTGACAGTGTTTTATTTACGAGATCTTTTTTTTTTCATTTTATTTGAAAATTTAATTAAAATTTCTCCTTAATTACGGGATCAACGACATCGATTTAATTTTATTGGGAAGATTGAAATGGAAAGCTAAGCAGAATGGCTTATACATGTATTCTCCCAACCAACAACAATACCAAACGCTTTTCTAGTTTACTTTAAGTTTGATTACATGTTACACGTACCGACATTTGAATACTACATGTATCGGTTTAGTGATCTATCTCAAATACATCGTGATCCTTTATTACAGAATTGTTCTCACTTGTAGAACCTTTTAATTCCAAAAGTTTTATACAACGACATGATCTCGTCGTAAACTATAAGGTTTCAATAAAATTTCAATAATGCAATATTACCTGTGATCTTTGTCACCCTTTCAAGAGTCAGCTGAACAGTCAAACTAGATTGACTATCTAATATCTAATATTGAATCTGGTATAACTTAATTTTAGCATTGACATATCCATATGAGATGTTTTTCATATAAGGGTTTTATTCGTGTTTCTATGGAGATTTGCTGTTCGACCATTGCTTTACCGGAAAAGTAACATGGGAACATTCAATCGGAAATACTAGATTTATTTTTAAGCTTCAACCAATAAGTGAAGCGAAAGCAAAAACATACGCAGAGGACACAAGTCAACATTGTCTTCAATTCACAAACAAGCCTCAGATAGCTAAGCAATAAATAGAAAGTTGCTATCAAAAATATACATGTAAAATCAATAAAGCGAGGTCAATAACTCAGAGCTGAATTAGAAACAAAGACTTACGACCAGATAATATTAAATCTTCATAGAGAATGTCAGGGACGTATCCATTCATTCAAACCGGTAAGGGCAAATTTTAAAATTGAACCATTTACATTGGATTAAAGTAAGGATGTATTGGCATGTAAGGAATAAGAATCATATTTTGGATAAATAAACGTTAAAGAATACCGAAGGGGTAATCAAAAAAGGGGAAATCTAGAGAAACTGGCATCATAGGGTACCTAAGAAGAAGAAAAACAAGACAAAAGCACAACACAATATGTGTTGGACACCACTGTATGCAAACAAACACAAATAACGTAAATAAGACATGCACCTCCTACAAGAAACTGTAGGTGAATACAGGAGGTAATTTATTCATGTGACACAGAATATAGATAAAACAAAGATCTTAGGAATCTTCTAATGTTTGACAATCATAAAAACACATGATTGTATATTGTAAATTATGGTAAACGCCTCAGTGCATGCCTCTCAACAAACCTTAATTGTGTATTACATTACATGATAAATGATAAAATATGTGTTTACCCTTTCGCTTCCTGATTTTGAACTTTACGCACTTTCGACTGTCTTACCCTTTTTTTCTTTTCTTTGTTTAGCTTGAAACCTTTTGCATTGTGGACTGAGGGTCATGTCAAACCCTTGGGTTTCTTACAAGTGCATTGCTAATTATACCTGCCATCATTCTTGATTATTTTTTTTATATTTGTTACTGTTGTGTGTAGAATTAATGACTTGGACTACTTTATCAGGCATCAGGTATGTCATGCCTGATGAGAAGACTAAAGGGTTTAACACACGAAGAAAATATTTACATACATAAAACAAGTCATAACGCAACATAAAAGCAATATAGATGAATTCGGTGTGAAACAAGGGGTCGCACTTGTTGAACCTCGAATGCCCCTCTTTTACACGGTTTCATACAAATATATTTTGTCTAATGTCACTAACCCAGAAAATAAATGGACTGTTTTGTTTTAAGGAGATGGATCAATCTAATCACACAGGTGTTTCTTTTCTAAGACCACGACAATTGTTTGTTATTTATCATTATAGTCCATTATCATTGACTCGTCATTCTCGTAAAAAATAGTCTTTTTTCAAAATGTCAAACAAATCAAGCCATGCTGACAAATGTAAAGGACATAGGAAATAATTCAAAAGCGCAACCCGTGTATTCGAAAGTATGAAAAATGAGTTGTCATCTATATTCAATCCAAATGAAGAAAAATAGTACATAATTATTGTATATCAATGAATACATTATCTGAGGCACATTGTACCGTAATTTGGGTTAAGTAGACGTAAACTTGTATCGTAAATGAGTTTCAGTTGTCGTAAAACTTACAATGTATCTTTAACTCAGAGAAAAATTAACAAACATCTGAGCTTAAAAGCGATCCATAATTTGGTTATATATATTTCTGAACTATTGCTTAATATTAATGCATAATGGAAAGCAAAAATTGGCAATAATTTTTCTTTTATTTATATTGAATTTCTGTATTTGCTTAACAAATATAAGAATATTCTTGTGGTTTTTAACGCGATATATCAATTCTGTAATGATCAATGTTAAATAAACGTGTTGACATTTTTAAATATTTTTGCAATCAATTCTTTGAATTAGATAGACTAATTACTAATGAGGTTAATGTAACAGTATGTCTCACATCGACAATTCATCAAATAAAACCTGTTTTAATTAACACCCTGAATGATTTGTCTAACAAGTTTTGAAATCGTAACAGTAGTAATGTGTCTTTAGTGGGGTTCGTGTTGCTCAATATTTGTCTTCTGTGTATACTGTTCTGTGTATCATTGTTTGTTTATTCTTCGATTTACGACTTCTGATAACTGACTTAGTATCGTCAAACTTTCCCTATCTCTGAAAAATGCAATGTCCCCGATGGGATTTCATTTCTGGACCTCTCGCATTGTAACCCAGTGCTCTACCAACTGAACTAAATGTATGACCATTAACAGAATTAGCGCAGGTGGTAAGTGTGGTTATAAACCTACTACGGTAAAGGATCGTGGCCGTTAAAAATACGAGAAATATGGACTATTACTTTGTATCTAAGAGTTGAATGAAGCTAACAACATAATTAATAGAACACACAATGCTATAGCTGTAAATGAAGATGACCAAATAAAATCCATCTAAAATTTAAGTAAAGGTGAAAAGAAACACTAATTTTATTTACTTTTGTGTTATTAAGAAAAACAGTATATATAAATTAACGAATTCATTTTATTTTTTCAATCATTGATAATTACTACCTGTGAATGCATTTTTGCAATAATTTGTTTGTTATTATTCTACCAATGAAACAGTGGGTATTTATTCTACCAATGGAACAGTGGGTATCCCTGTAGAATTCCATCTATCATACGTTATTATTGGAAGGTAACGTGCCTATTTATGCAATGATATAGCTGAAATATCGTTGAAAGTGGCGCTAAACACTAATAAACGTTAGAATATATCTTTATTTGAAAATAAATAAATACAATAAATACAACACTAAGCTATTATGTTTTAGATCATTCGATTAGCGGAGGTCTTGAGATTCCCCATTATGTACTTATGACATGTCAACATTTGTGTTAAAACCATTCTAATGTTCAGTTTAACTGACGGCTATATGTGTTGTTTTTCAGATTCCAACATGTTTACAAGATCACGTGCTACTTAAAATGTCTTTTTTACTACGAATTTGATTATCAGAGCTGACGGGCGTTAAGTACAAGACGCCATTGTTGTTTTGTTACGTCTAAATGTTTTTTTTTAATTATATATGGTCAGAAACATGAAAGAATAATATCAATAAATCATTGAATTATGAGACTCCTTAACATGCAATGTACTTCACTACTGATATGGGGGGAACTATAATATACAAATGTAAGACGAACTTCCTTGTTTTCGTAGTTTTTACTATGGAGGGATATTTGTTTGAAGAATTCGTCTATTTTTTTTCGATAAAAACGGCTCATCCGTGTTATTTGTTCGTTTGCAATGCGCCCACATGATTCTGTTCTGTAATATATATATGAACTTTAATTGCAAATATCGTCGAATAGCAACAAAAAAAAACAAGATTATATTTAATTTAGTTAATGATGTGAGTAATATCCTGCACGCATATTAGTGGTCCAATAAAGTTAGAAACAGAAAATCAAGGAAGATGGATCAATACCCATTCTATGTAAGCGTAAGAATCCTGTGAAATTCGCTTAGATGAATATGCATTCACGATCTCACATTTCCTTGTAGACACATGCAATTGCACTGCAGATATTTTTATATAAACTTTACATGATACCAAAGGGGCAATCAATAAATGGACAATCCAGAGAAACTGGCGCCATTGGGTACACAAGAAACAAAACGAAGACAAACAACACAAAAACAATCCAGAGAAACTGGCGCCATTGGGTACACAAGACACAAAACGATGACAAACAACACAAAAACAATCCAGAGAAACTGGCGCCATTGGGTACACAAGAAACAAAACGATGACAAACAACACAAAAACACACAACCAAATATGTGTTGGACACTACTAGGCGCAAAACCACACAAATGAAGTAAATAAGACATGAGCCTTCCTACAAATAACTGAAGATAAAGACGAACTTAACATCGTTTTTATGCGAAAACCGTAGCGGACATCACAACACGGAACTCAGAACTTAAAGACACATAATAGGATAATGCAAAAAACCCGGAAGTGAACGCAGGTACTCGCAAAGGGTAATCAGTTCCTGCTTCTTATAGGACGCCCATTGTGTTACTCATAAATATGATTGGTATCGTCTACCTCTACACAAAAAATAATCATCTTATGAAGTGCAAAATTAATCCATCGTCAGAATAGAATTATTTGATTTTTTTCATCATATTTCTGAAGTACAAAAACAACAAATATAGTTGGTTTATTGCTGACACAATATGTGGGTAAAAATCTAGATTTATTTATTTCCCTCCTTGGCAATTCTTAAAGCACAAAAATTCTTTATATTCAAACGTAAGGATAAATATAAACATTTAAGTTAAGTACGCTTGATCGGTCATTGCAACGTTTTTAAATAAATCTTGATTAATACTTGATACCACAATATTTGTGTATGGATGCATGCATTCATTTGTATGAAAAGTCAACAACAATAATTATATAAGAAGATACATCTTAGGACAGGTCGCCTTTGTTTCATTATGATATTAATATCCACATTTAATTTACATATCATGTCCCTTTCTAATAGCAGTTCGTCAATTTCACATAATTCTTTGACATATTTGCGAATATATTAAATTTCTTTCGTCACAAATTCGCATATTAACATAAAACTTAAATCGTTTTGACATAAATGTAACGGCTTTCAGTATTATACTATAAATTTCTTTAAATATATACATGACGGGAAAATAATTATTTTAAATACAAACAACCTAAAAAAAAATATAATTTAATGAACAATTCCATTAGCAGTATAAAAAAAAATAGTGCATTGGTGTTACGATTATAAAATTGAAGTAATTCAAACTGAAAACAATAACTTGGGTCTCTAAAGGAATACAGATAAATAACAGTCAGTGATACTCACTCTTCTGATAGTTGTCTCTGACACTTCCGATTCCCCAAAAGACATTGCTTACAAAGTGCTCGTTTGCGTTTTCGTGTTTTAATTATTTGTTCTATTTAAATAATTATCAATTCGATATTATCGGACCTTATATTTTAATTTGTTCTAGTCAATTATGTGGAATAAAACTAAGAAAAAAAGAAAAGAAAAAAAGGTTTACCTGATTATATTTGTAAATTCCTAATACATATAGAAAATGATCAGTACTTTGTGGATTACTGACAGCTACTCCTTAGAAATAACAGATTGTCTACATATGCGTGACAATAATTGTCTTAATATGTATATGTCACATGTTGTCATGTAGTCGCTGAAGGAACCATATGAGATAAAGTTATTACCACCTTCTATTACTAGAAGTGCAGGTAAATGTGCATATTGTGTAATAAAATATTTGTATAAGATAGCACACGTGTGTAAAACTGTCTAAAATAACAACAAATATGTCATAGTTATATTGGAGATTATGATGCACAAGTTATTATCGGAAAGGTTATGAATTTATTAATATGAACCGTAATTTCATAATACATTGGCATTCGATCATTTCTATGTACGGAAAATCATTAAATAGTTCATTCGATCTCAATAAAGAAAGATACTATATTATTTGTCGTTCTTTAATAGAAGCATGTTGGTGTGACAAAGATACCATGTCATACGTCTACTGTTTCAGTAAGCTTTTAATTTTGTATTGTAAACCGTTATCTCCTTTTTTTTATTTTTGTTGATAAGAACTAAAATCATTTTTAAATTTCATGAAAGTAAAATACATGTAAGAGGTTTTATTTTTTTTCTTTAAATTGTATTCCTTTAAAATATTGTAGAATTACCATGATATTTATAATCTGCTATCGGAAAAAATATCGATGGCCGACTGCAAATGAAAAAACACACATCTTAATATGGCACTAGAGGCAAATATGTCCAAATATAGTTTCTGTCATCTATTGGAAATGTCATTTGCAAAGACATGACGACCAATAAGGTTACATATGAAATGTTAAATGTTAATCAAATTAATTAAAATAGTTTTAATGACACAGTTATCTGAGGGGAAATTGACAACTTTGTTTTAGTCAAAAAGTACTAAGAAAAACCTTTCGTATATTTTCGCCTAATGTTTGATTATAGGATGAATTAATAATAGATTTGCCGATTCAAATAAATGGGATTGATTTGATAAAATTAAGAGATTATTTTCTATACATTATTTCTGTTCTTTCTTGATCACATCAGAATTTGAGATACGTCTCATTTTATTTGCTCACTTTAATAACAGATGAAAGTTGCTATTTCGAAACCAGAAACAATAATCTTTACTACAAACTGAGTATGTGTAGTCACTTGTGGAGCAGATATTCCGAAGCTATTAACCAAGCGATATTGGCGACCGTGAAAGTGCGACGAGGTGAATTCAACTTAACCCTAAGAACATTATGTCAAGGTTTGAAGCAGACCCAGCTGTGTCTGATATATTCTCCATTTCAGTTTCAATGGGATATATGAGATCAACATAATCAGAGTGTTACTTTCTTCTTTTTATCACAAAATATGAGTTGTCACATCCTAAAACAGGATATTTGTTTCAATTCTTCTATATAAAACAAAGTTAAATTAACTTTCTTAATTTGTCTTTTTGTTTTGAATGGGTAAAAGTTGTTTGAAGGGTAAAGAATTCAAACTTTAGAGAGACGTTTATTGTATGCACTATATTAAAATACAAATATCTAATTTAGTGTGCTACACGGGGTTTTTGGACTGAGTTTTATCAGATACGCTCAAAATCATTAGATTAGAAAGCCAAATATAACTCAAAGGTACTTGTGAGTAAGAAAACCAAAGGGTCTAAACAGGAAATTCGACTAAAGGTCACATATGTCTGGGTGAAGCTAAAGGTCACATATGTCTGGGTGAAGCTAAAGGTCACATATGTCTGGGTGAAGAAAACCTTAGTTTTAATAATAATTATATTATTAAGGAACTGTAAATACCATACATTATTATATCTAATAAACCATGTCAGTTCAGAAACACTGACTATCTATTATATCTAATAAACCATGTCAGTTC
>MJUT01001303.1:120215-144040 GCA_002080005.1 Gigantidas platifrons | reverse complement strand
GTGTTCGATACAAATACTTTTAGACAAGTCAAAACAGGTAATTTCATAAGCAAAGCACATGTTTACTTAAACAGCTGATATATCACATGATTTCAGAATTCTTGTAATGTCACGTGATTGCACATGTGGGAAAAAATCAATAATTGAAACATTGGTTTAATCATTTATATTGCAGTAAATTCAATACTTACGTATCAAAAATAAAACCCTTTACATCTGATAGAAGCAATCCATTCAATCATATATATCATTTTCAAACAATTAGAAAATAACGCAAACCACCACCAAAAAGCAGCATGTACGAGTATGAACAATTAACCTTTCGACCGTGATCGGTTTGAAAGTGTCAAAAAATCCGGATACGGTCAAAACAAAAAGCATGTGAAATCACCATAGATAATCATTATAGATTTAGTTAAATATTCATAATTACAATATATACTATAAATTATATTTAAAATGTAATGTTGTATACTAACATTATTTATTTTGAAATAAGCTTCACTAAATAGTAAATCCCTTGCTATTTAGTGATTAACAAATAGGGATACTAGGTAAAAGCTGTATACCTAGTGAATTGTTAACAGCAATTTAGTGCAATAAAAATTATTTGTGTTTAAAAAAAAAAAAAGAATATAATGCATTATTATTATAGCCTAATAAATAATACAAACGTATTGCCATTGTAATAATTGTCTTTCCCGAGAACATAATCATGTGTCAAAACTGCCATTCGTCATCACATTAAACTCATAATCAATCATACCTATTATTAGTTCATAATCGAAACTGGCAGCATTTGGAGGTCGGGCTTCACGGTCACCAACAAATAATCCATTGTCAGTTTTCACAGCTTTGTCCACTAATTTCAATATCTACGATTGTATTTGTACATGGTATTGTGTTGTAATCAACACGGTTTCAATATTTCAGTACCATAAATCAAATTATTATTATGTATATTATATATTAATTCATTTTGTATATGTAATAATTATGTATTCAGATCATTTAGTACAAAAGTATACTCATTTATAAACCCTCCAGAAATGTTCGTACCCCTCGTAAATAAACGTTAGAGAATACGGAAGGGACAAGTAAATGTGTGTCATTTATAGCACTTTTTCTCGTTATCAACATTGATTTAGAGTCTGATGTATAAATATAGTGACCACGGTGGGATGAACATGATTCCTTTTATCATGCTGAACGTCAATTTCATTGGAGGAATCAAAACGCAGAGGCGATCTAAAGCGTCCGTCTGACGTGTGGTGTTCAGAAAACTTCGTTAAAATGCGTTGGCGATTAAAGACAATTTCCCCAAAATATTACTGTGTTTTGAGACGGTACAGGTGATGTTATGAAAGAAATTTGCATACAATTGTTTGGACACCGTATATAACTGAAGAAACGTGCTGTCAATATAAGACTGACATGTTTTATGATTAATTCTAATGGTCTACATTTGTTCAATTCGTGTGATTTTTATGAACGAATGTTCACAGAATAATAAAAAATTGCTGTCTTTGACTTACATGTAATTTATATGAACTTCATTTAGAAATATTAAATATATATATATATATCATGACATTGCTACACATGTTGAAGGTTTGTTTATTAATCCTAAAACATTTATTTCTTTCTTTCTTCATTGAAAATATATTTCATGTGGTAGAGTGTACGGACCTATTTTTGTGTGTAGCGCTGTGTCTTACCTGCATGTTGTCTGGTACCACGTTTACAAAATAATCATGTAATCAATTTCCGGTCCTTTCCTCATTCACGACTTTTCAACGGGATTGTAACTAGATTAAAAAGTCGGGTGCAACTAGTGGAGCAGGAACTTCCGGAGCACCTGAGTTCAACCCCGGTTTTTAGTGGGGTTCGTGTTACTCGATCTTTAGCTTTATATGTATGTTTTGTAGATCGTTGTTTGTTCTTTTGTCCTTTTTCTTTTGGTCATTGTGTTGTCTGTTCATCTTATATTTACGGATTCCGATTACCCCTTTGGTACCTTCACTTTATCTGCTTGGACACTAAAAGGTCTTTATTTTATGTCAATATGTATCAAGAAGAGTCTGAAGATACCAAAGGAGTAATCAGAATCCGTATATCGAAGAACAGACAACACAATGGCCAGAAGATACCAAAGGGGTAATCAGAATTCGTATATAGAAGAAGAACAGACAACACAATGGCAAAAAGATACCAAAGGGGTAATCAGAATCCGTATATAGAAGAAGAAGAAGAACAGACAACACAATGGCCAAAAGAAAAAGGACAAAAGGACAAACAACGATCTACAAAATATACACATAAAACTAAAGATCAAGTAACACAAACCTCACTAAAAACCGGAGGTGAACTCATGTGCTCCGGAAGGATAAGCAGTTCTTGCTCCACTAGTGACATCCGTCGTGTTAATTTAATAACAAACCCGGTGATAAGTCATGAACGAGGAAAGGACCGGGGAGTGCTTACGACAAGTAGAACATATCCATGGTCATTTGCGACACAGATATTCCATAGCGGCCAACCAAGTCAAAGTGATGACTTCAACTTAACTAAGTAAAACCCTTGGTTCAGTAGCTTCATTGTTAGCAGCAACCCTCTATCAAGGAAATCCTGATAGGAACCACAAGCTCAGGAATATCGTATCAACTGAGAGATATATACTCCATATGCAGGTGCTGCTGGAATGTTGCTACATATGAATGGAAAGTTCAGAATGGGAAAATTGAAATCATCTCTTTTGTCGTAAAGTTTCTTTCTTAACCACCCCTCACTGTCAATTTCGAGGTGTAGGTCAAGGTATGAAGCAGACCTATCTGTATATGTGGTATCCTTTATTTCAAGTTCAATGGAATATATATGCGATCAACGAAATCATCAAACCTAGAATAATTTGATTCCAGGGCATTGGTCCGAAGGTTCATTAGTCCGAAGGGTCATTGGTTCGAAGGGTCATTGGTCCGAAGGGTCATTGGTCCGAAGGTTCATTAGTCCGAAGGGTCATTGGTCCGAAGGATCATTGGTCCGAAAGGTCGATAGTCAGAGATTCGCAGCCGCAGGTGATAAGTTTACCAGTTGCTTGACCATGGTCACTGGTTCTATCCGGATACTCCGGCTTCTTCCACCACTAAAACTGGTCGCCATGATATAGCTGAATTATAGCTGAACGTGCACGTGGCGTTAAACACCAAAAATTATCAATCAATCGATAGTCCGAAGAGTCAATGGTTTGAAGTGTTCGTGGCTCAAAAATATTTAAAAAATCAGACAAAAGGGCACATGTAAACTCGATTTAGATATTTTCCAAATATTATGAGTAAAAGTCTTATCTGCCAAGAGCTATGTGTGGATTTTCCAGAAAATGTTCAACATTCAGCTTCCTTACATCGCTTGGTCATCTCCGATTGAATCTTAAAGGCATGTTAGAAAATAAGAAAACCCGAATGAGCAACCAAGAACCAACATCCAATGACATATATAAATCCCTGGAAACAAGAAGTGAACATCAACATTCAAAAAATACAATCATATAACACATGCGAACAACATGAACTCCCGATGGAAAGGGAATGAAACAGGGGCTCCGGAATTTGTAGGCAGTTTCAAAGAATATAGCAAATTCTTATTTGTATAAATATATTTCCATGTTGTATTTGTATTTTGAATTCAATCCCACACGTCATTGACAATTATAAACAACAAGCAATTATTTGCAACAAGGAGGAAAGTTGTAGGTCAAATCAGTGCCTGCCTGCCGAAATTAAGACAAATATGATCCCCGAGTCTAATCACTATATAAATAACGGCCAAAAGATACCAAAGGGGTAATCAGAATCCGTATATAGAAGAAGAACAGACAACACAATGGCAAAAAGATACCAAACGTCTATTATGAAAGGCGGGATGATTAAACTAGATCTATAATGCACCATCATGTATAATTTGCAAAAGACAAATTCCCTTCTCAAAGAAACGTCTATCAATACGCAGGGTGAACCGAGAGGTCAGAAGTATTATATACGACATTGCAAGGCATATAAAATGAAAGGCAAGTTGTCAATTATGATTAGTTCATAATTAGCCTGTTAATTTTACATCAGAATCTACATATATATACATAATATATTTACATATATGAATTAATATAGAAAGGATAAAAAGAACAAGCCACGAAATTGCGTGTTATTGTGCGTAAAGTCTTTAAAAGCTTGTATTCTTCATGTAATAAAAAAAACTGTCGAAAAGGATGTAATATTACACGAGAAAACGTGGCAACCATTTCAATCAATGTTTTATGCAATTCTATATTATATTGATACATAAATTTGTAGTCTCGAGGTCGTTCAAAATTCGATTTTGCTCGGACCTTTCGGACTATCGACCCTTCGGACCATTGACCCTTCGGACTATTGACTCTTCGGACAATTGACCCTTCGGACCATTGACCCTTCGGACTAATGAACTGACACCGAATAATTTAGTGAAGTCGGCGAGAAGAGGGGGCATAGTTTGTACCCATAGGTATTCATGTCTAAATTGCGAGTTGGAAGAAAAATGAAGTAGAAAGGTCAGAGTTCAACACATGTAATAATCCAGACATTGTGTAAGATATATCTGTAAAACTTATATATCTATATAATGGAATCAATTTCATCAGGCCATGAAGGTGACAAAAAAGTGCAAAACGTTTTCTCCTTCTCTTGGGCATTGACATTTAGTTATTTCAATGCAAAAAACATATCAGAACGGATATTTAGTATGTTTCTCAGTTGTACGTCCAAAATGAAACATGTTTTGTCTTCGCTTGCACAATTTACTTTGATTCATAACGAGTTACACAAAATATATGCATGTTTGGAATACTTTTGTCCCTCTCCCTGAATATAAAAACAGGCAGATTTGTGTGTTTGTCTAAAGTATCATTTTCACGACACAATGTTAAAATTTCAAATACAACAATTAATAAGAATTTAACCAGAACTACAAACATAAGACAAAGCGGGATGTCGGAAAACGTCTACAACAGAAGATGCTGAAATGAATCTGCGCAGGAATGTTTTTTGTTTGTTAGGACTGTAATGACATTGGGGATAGACAAATTACAAAGAGGAACAGGGTTTAGATCCCATTAACCGATTTACTTCCGCCACATTTGCATGCCTGTCGCAAATTAGGATATTGTTTTTTCATACATTATGGTGTGTGTTGGAGGTGGGGGGCGTACATGCGAGCGTGCATGTGTGCGTGTTTGCGATCGTGGGTACGTGTGCGTGTGTTTACTTTGAAATGAGAGGTAGTTGTTCGTTTTATTGATGTTACAATCACAATTTTATCAAAGATTTAGTATATGATCTTCGTTGTAATTCTAATGTGGAACATATTAATTTTACGCTTGCATTAATTCGAATGCAACTGAGACTAAAATAATATTTACATCTTTTTTCCATATTTCCTAGAATATTTTATTTCTCATATACTTTTCTAGAAATAAAAATAAATAGAAAAAAAACATAATAAACATTCCAAAACACAGAGTCACATTTCTAATATTGCAATAATTTAAGAAAACTAGCATTACAAGACACAACAGGGTGCCAGTAAACGTCTATCAGAGAAAATGTTTCAATAAATATGAAAACAAAAAATACCTTTTTATTAGAAAATTTGTAAGATTCTAGCAAATAATAAAAATTATTTAAAACCGTGAGTCTAATCAAGCTATGCAATCAAGATATCAAAATTTCAAATTTAAGCTCTCGCTTTCCATGCTGTTTTATTTTCTCGATTGTTATAGTAGAACAATATTCAAACTTTCATTGTTTCAATTCTTAAATAGTAGACATTGTAAGATTCGATTTCTATCAGTGAACTCTGCACATGACCTTATCTGCTTCCTCACAAATCTTAGAATCGTTGTTGAAAAATAAACCATTTGGACAATCTTGTACATATGGAATATTGTCGAAACAATTTAGAAACTGGTTACAGTGTTCCGGGTGCGGAAATAATCCTACGTGGTCCGGACATGTTATCATTGAGTAGCAGGTTACCGCATCTTTGTGATTGCATGCTTTAATAGAGTTGTCAAAGAGCATCCCTGTGGGACACCGTTCACGAACTGGAATGTTGAGATCACATTTGAAATAATACGCACAATTGTAAGGGTCTTGAAAAATGGCGTTCATCGATGCACAGAGAACTGGTGGGTTTGGACTAGGTTTCCAGAATTCTGCAAAATAGAATGAAAATAATAATAACAATAATAATAATAATAATATATTTTTGGTTTATGGTGTTTAACATCATTTTCAACAATATTTCAGTTATATCATGGCGTTCAGTTTTATTGGAGGCGGAAACTGTAGTACCTGGTGAAACCACTGACTTGCCGCAAGTCACTGCCAAACTTTTTTTTATCACATAATGTTCTGTCGAGTAATAATAATAATTATTATTATTATTATTATTATGATTATTATTATTATTATTATTATTACATTGTATGTTTGTATTATTTTAAATACATTATTTTATTATTATTATTGCTAAAGTTGAGGGCCCAATAAAGATGTATGTATGTCTGGGTGTACTCGGTATAGCACAATGGAATAAAGCTTGTCAATTACTTGCAACAGGTGTGTAGTTTTCTCCAGTGTCTTCTACCAGTAAAACCGGAGACCGATACGACAAAAAGTGAAGTATTGTTCACAGTGACGTTAAACCCACATAGTCATGACCATAACATAGTTTTTTCTTTGATTTTATATAGATAACATTAAATTACAAGACAACATAACATTGCTCTATCTTTGACAGGCAACATTAAATTTCAAACTTACATAAATCAGCTATTCTTTGAATTCTTTTACATTACGTCACAATAAAATTTAAGTAAACTATCTCTTTACATTAACTCATTAATATATAAGTATATTTCCATTTAAATCTTTGCAATGAATTTGTATTCATATCTGTAAATTGTAACGAGTATAAAATGCGTAAATAAGCGTTAGAGAAAACGGATAGTGTGTTCTAACACCGGTAGGGTCAAACCAAAGACTATAATATTGGTAGTCGCTGCTACTCCGCTACACACACAGCTTTAATGGGTAAGAGCAAGGACTGGTAGGCTCATAATGAGGATGATGTGTCTGAGTGAGGCGACATGTCTACTTGCGGACTGTTGTATCAATGAACCTAGCACTGTAGGTCTAGTACAAAGCGAACATCATTATCTCTTTGAAATGTATCTTGTTATCGCAATAATATTGCTGAAAAATTGCTAATTTTACATTAAACAGCAATCGCTAACTCAAAGTGCAATACATTTCACACTTACTTGGAAAGCAATTGTCCTCTGTAACGTTAGTCGTGCTTTCAATGGCTGAAAAAGATCATAGTATTTGTCATAACTTCATAGAATGCCTTGTGAACATGTTATAAAACTGTCAACACTTACCATTTATATCGCTTTATTTGTACTTCTGAATTATCATTTAGCACAACTCTACTGGGGAATCGTGTGCAAACTAATGATTTCGTGTCTGATTTATAGCATATACAAAACATTTAACGCTATTTACCCATAACTATTAAAATCTTATAAAAGACATATTTCATAAAGCAATATTTAAGTCTAAATATTGCTCTTGCTAAAGATACAGATAATTTGGTCTCTGAACTAGTAATTTTGGGTTGTAGCTAAAGTGTCGAGTGTGGTAGATATATTTTGCACCGTTCCTATATAAATGTATTCAAGCAATTTGATGATGACTTTAAATCTAGTATGTCAAGACCATCAATTAGGATTTTTATGAAAAACACAAAAATACCACGCTGTCGATATTGAATTTGTCACAAATTTAAATTTCATTTATTTACAGGTATATTGTTTGGCATTTCTTAGAATACTGATTTACAGCCACCAGCTTCTACATTTCAAGCTAGTAGATCATTAACCACAAAAAAAAATCACCAACCGTCCTTATATACAGTTGAAAATATAAATATAAATAGTATTTGTCGATAATATAAACTCATAAATCTATTCCAATTTTCCCCAAACAAAGGTAGATGTCATGTATAGATCAATGTTAATACCCATTAATACATCAACGTTTCGGCCTCCGGCCTTCTTAACTCCGTTGACGAAACGTTGGTCTATTTATAAGAATAAAATGAACATCGATGATAATATCAATATAAATAACCAACAAACAAAACACAAACAACTCCTCTAGCATACCTCACATTCTTAGACCGAGATATTACAACAGAACCCGATAAATATCAATATCCGGACTTTTAACATGTAGAAAAGATTGCCAGAGTTGTCCCTGTTATACTTTGTAGCAATAATCGGTACCCAACATACGAGGAGATTACCAACAATGGTGTTCTCATCCTTTCTGTCACAGTATGTGATCTGTTCTTAGTTTAAGCGAATCAGTGCAGGTATTTTATATGTTTGACAACTGGATATCTAAAGATTGTGGTTAGTGTATCACATTAATTGAAATAATTCGTACACGGAACCAAATTTTCCCCGACTCCAGTCGTAGTTGGTTTTGTTTGTCTCCTTAGAAATGTTTGAAGATACCAAAGGGGTAATCAGATGCCGCATCGAATAAGGAGAGACAATAAATGGATGAAAGAAAAAGAACAAAATGACAAACAATGGTGGGAAAAACGGTGACAAACAATGGTGGGCAAAATACTACACAGAAAACGATGACAAACAATGGTGGGCAAAATACTACACAGAAAACTATGACAAACAATGATATTTGTTGGTAAAGTCGACCATTGTTGTTTTCTCTATATTGTTTCGCCACCTGATTATCTTTCTGCTTTTATTTGCAAGTTTTGTTTTATCACATCTTGGTATCTTTTGCCTTTCTTTGAATAAAGCTTTAGATGTAGTATCTTGTGTGTGACTTTTATCTTATTCTATGTACATTGCATCTACATCTGTTGCGTTTTAAGAGCTATATCTCTTTTTGATAAGTGCATTGCGCATCCTTTATAAAAAGACAAATATTTAACCAAAATAATAATATGAAAACATTACGATATTTCAAAATGTATATATGTAGTAGATTCTAGATATAATGCTTTAGGTATAATTATAATTATGCTTATAGTACTTTTCTTTTAACTTTTAATTTCACGTGCATATACGGAAAATATTTGCATGTAAGGGGCAATCAAGAATGGGCAATCCAGAGACACAGGTAGCACCGGGTGAAAAACGCAGGAAAAATACAAACAAAACACAGCACAGAAAACTCATAAGATGAACAACACAAACAAATTGAAACTGTAACATATTTATGTTTGCTGAAATATTAGTAGGAGTAACGTGATAATTGGAAATAAAATAAAAACCAACTTTCTATTTGACTAATAAATAAAATTATCGCATATTTTTTTTCTATTTTTTTTACAAAAGAAGTACTATCATTCTTCAAACAAATCGTATGTCGAATCATTTGGTCATCGGTGAAACTTAGGTATAAAATGCGTTGTATCTTTATGACCAAAAAACTAATTTATTGTTTTTCTTTTAATTACTTTGTTTATCACTGTTTTTCTTCATAAACAATTTTACAGTCATATCTGTGGTTTTAATACAATATAATGTAGTCACAATGCACTATAAAATATTACCATGACGTAATAGGATGTCATATTATTCTTATTGTTAGAGACAAGATAACTTTATCATTAATTGGTATTCAAAGAATGTCCGGTCTGTTCCATTTATGGAGTATGATATAAATTAATTCCTGAACGTCAAGCTTCTGACTATAGTTTTGTCTCTTACTTGTATCCATGAATTTCATGAATTTCCGGTCTTTTCCATTTATGGAGTATGATATAAATTAATTCCTGAACGTCAAGCTTGTGACTATAGTTTTTGTCTCTTCATGGAAGTTAATCATACACCGTTTTTTTTTGTTTTTTTTTTGTTACCGTAATCTAACTTAAGGTTTCTGGTTACTGAAGTTTAAAATAACCATATTTATAGACCTTTTGCTCATTTCCGATTTGATTCTAATATTATACGTTTTTATACGCAATCGTAACTACTCGGCCATTCTCGCTACCCTACAAATAACCTCGTAAGTATGTAGTATAAATTCTTCTTAAATTGTTTGCCGGAAGATAAGCCGCACAAAAATATAGTCCACGAAAATCCAATATGGAAGATATACTAAGTAAAATCTAATCATGCAAAGCTAATTAAAACTTTAACTTCTATCCGTGAAAATAATTGAAATATAGAAAATTGCTTAAAATATAACTTTATCAAACTTTCATGTGAATATGCACTGAAAAGTAGTTCTATTTATCCGCCACCTACTTACCAGGTTATTTGCAGGGTAGCGAGAATGGCCGAGTACGGAGTAGTTACGGTTGTCTTATACGTCATCTATGAGTGTTATTTTCCTTACGATGGGTAAAATAGTACCCGTTTTAGCGAGAACAATGGACATGGCAACGAATTTCAGAATAATTTTCTCATAATTTGTAAATATTTGAACTTTGTGAAAATGAGAGTATAATTTCGTAGCAAATAGAAACATTACGATTTAATCAAAATTTTTAAAAGATTATGGGAAACAACATACATGTATGTTATTTTCATTGAACTGTGCTTGAAAGGGGAAATTTTACCAGCCTTAAAGGGACATTACTCCTATGAAAGGTATAATTTTATAATCCAATTCGGAGGTGTGTAAATTGTCTATTACATTGGAACATGTTATAATTACCTGTACAAATACTACTGCCAATATACGGCAGCAAACCTCGCAAGCCTTCGGCGTAACTATCCATGGAGAAAACATTACATGGATGTGATGCTATTTCATTAAACCACTGTCCGTTAGGACTACGTCCAACTGAGTACATGTCGATTCCAGCTTCTTTAAAATCATTTGCAGTAGCAATAACATCTTGTGTCATATAATCAGGAACTGTTCCATATGTAAACATAACTCCAATTTGCTTAGCACTGGGTCGGGGTTGTTGTAATGGGTATCCTGAAGGATTTCGAAACATGTGTCGCATTAGTCGCAGAGCACCTGGAACGTCTGCTGTTCCGGAAAGTTTCCTAGCATACGACTCTCTTTGTGCAAGTAGACTTATTCTAGTATTTGTCTTTGTTTGATCCTTGGTAGGTTGTGGCCAACTGATTGCGATTGGGTCCTTTCCGTATAAAATTAATCCAATATTAATGTTGTCCCTGTCTATTCGAAAATAATCGACTAGCATTGTTAGAAACTTTTCAAATGGAAAGAATTCTTCACCAGGAATGTCTCCATTTCCTGGAACAGCCAATATTACATCAGCACTACCACTGCAGTCAGCTGAAACTAAATATCAAATAAAAATTAGGGAATAATTGTAAGAGTGTTGTAATTATTTGACGGTAAACGGCAAAGCAATCCGATTCCTCCTTGGTTATTTGTTTTCAGTTCTAAATACCTTATAAAATATATGTTTTTTTCAAAGGAAGAAAATAATAATTGTATCAAAATAATTTTACAGCATGTATTTCAGTTAGAAGAAAATATTTTCAAAAGACCATATATTTTTTTATTAACGATCCAAAAATTTTCAATAAATGAAAATAAATATACAATAAATAACTCACTGTCAACTGGATTTAAAAGTAGAAATAAGGAGATGGCAAAACCCGAAACGGACAACATTCTGCACTGTAAAAAACATAAAAACACAAACTGTTAGCTGTTTCCTGTATTCATAATCGGCCAGACATTGTCAAAGTGATTTTTTTTTTGGTATCACTGAAACAATTAATGCATGATTTACATTTAATATATATTTTTTGTATCTTTGTTACTTTTTAAGTGGCGTTTGATGACAGAAATATTATTTTAGAAGTATTTTTTTATGATGGTCACTTTCTGATGTTCCATCTTTGATTGTCATATATGTTTCAATTTTTCAAGTGGGTATTAGATTTATGTTTTGACCGAGTGAATTGTCACGTAAAAGTAGACTTAATATTATTTTTATATGATCAAAACTATATTCGTGTTGTCAAATACATAAAACGGTCACTTCGTGGGTGAAATGTAATATATTGACACATATTTAAATGATTAAATCCTTTCTTTTTTATTTGTCGATGGTTTTTCTTGTAGGATTTTAATAATGTAGGTTTGAAGTCTTGACGCAAGATATTTGAATGAAAGTGTGTTAAACAAAAGATGGTAACAATTTTTCTTTAATTTGATCATTTCCATCAATGCCATTAGCTTAACCCCATTAGATGTTATTTCCATTAAACATTTTCACACTTATAACTATTGAATTTTTTAAAACTTACCTTCAGCTATGAATTAAAATATTATAGTTTTTTCCGATTTATTTTACTATTTTTAAAAGATCAATGTTATTTTCATTAAATTCGTGTCATATCCGTTTTGTAAAGTAACGTTTTGTTAAATGTGATATTGTGACATTTTCTCCAATTAATCGTGAAAATCGGTAGGAACATGAAGATATTGTATGTTAATTAACACAATATATGTCAATAATCACCTCATTTATTTATCAAAAATCATATTAGGTCCATAAAGTGTCTTATTTCGCTTGACCAGATCGATAGTTCATTACCTTTTTATCACTACAAATAGCCATTCTCGTATTTTGGTAGTTAGTAATATCCGCTTTTCTGCATTGATGCGCTAGGTGGTTAACCGAAATCAAGACTAAAAGCAAAATTATTCCTAAATAGCTTCCAGATTCAATCATAACAGAATTTGTTTTCTCTAAATTGACTTATGTATAAGAATATTAATACTGATTATGACAGGGGCCCGAGCAGGGTGGCTCAATGAGTTAGGTAGTTGGATTATTCAACAACTCATACAAGCCTATCACCAATACGTTGTGGGTTCGCGCCCGGCTTTGTAAATTACAAAAAGGGTGCACTCGATTCGCAGCCGCAAGTGATAAAGTTTACCGGTTGCTTGCCCGTGGTCGGTGGTTCTCTCCGGGCACTCCGGCTTCTTCCACCAGTAAAACTGGTCGCCATGATATAGCTGAAATATTGCTGAAAGTGGCGTTAAAACACCAAAAATCAAATCAAATCTGATTATAACACTGACTTATTCGTTGGAAAATTGATACTTCATAAGATACTGACTGCAACACAGGAATATTATATTACCACTTTCTATGATACCGACTTCAACACAAGAACAGGACGAAGACAAACAAAACAAAATACACAACACAGAAAACTAAAAAGATGAACAACACGGACCCTACCATAAGACTATAACAACTTCCTATCATACCGATTTCAACATAGGAATATTGCCACTTTCTTTTAATTCAAATTCAACATAGGTATATTGTCATTTCCTTTGATTTCAACCTCCACATAGAAGCATTGTCACTTCATATGATACCGTCCTCAACATAGCAATATTGCAACTTCTTATGAAACCGATCTCAACATGGGAACATTGGCACTTCCTTTAAATATAACTTCAACATAGGAATAGTCATTTTCTATGATATCGACCTCTACATACAAATGTAGGAGTGATGCAACTTCCAAGGTGCCGACTTCAACATAAGAATATTGCCACTGCATTTGAAAACAAATTCAACTTAGAAATATTGCAACTTCATATGCTACCGACCTATATTTCTATGTTGAAGTCGATATCAGAAGAGAGCTACTTGTGAGTGTGTACTGTTAGTAATCCTTGTTAAATAAATAATGAAAAATACCGATTTCAACATAGGAATATTGCAACTTCCTATGACAGCGACCTCAACATAGGAATATTTCAAAATATTTCAATTTATATAGTGACAGTCAGATCTTTTTATTGTTGGCGGGAGGAGCATTCGGAGAAAAGTACTAATTTGTAGCAATGTATTATCAAAATATAGGAATTGAAGTTGTTAAAAACAATTAAGAATACATATCTACAGTATCTACATTTGTACGCTGTTTGATTTGTTGTCCTCTTTTTTTTTCTTTTTTTCTTTTTTTTGCTTGCCATTGTGTTGTCTGTCCTTCGATCTACGGATTATGATTACCCACTTGTTATCTTGTCTGTCCTTCGATCTACGGATTATGATTACCCACTTGTTATCTTGTTTGTCCTTCGATCTACGGATTATGATTACCCACTTGTTATCTTGTCTGTCCTTCGATCTACGGATTATGATTACCCATTTGTTATCTTCAACATCTTCTTACTTGTTCAATAAAAGTTACAGTTCAAAGGCAAACATAAAGGAAAATTTACCATAAGAGGCCAAAAAGTAATATATTTTCCTATAAACTTGTTTGTTGAATTTACGTTGAGTGAGGTATATATCTAGATTGATGATAACAAGAGCTGCTGTTGATGTATGCTTTGTCTAAAATAAGTTATATATGATCAATTTGTTTTGAGCATTTGTTTGCAAACTCTGTAGTATTTTATAGTTTAGATGTTTTCTATGTGTGTTTTGAACTATTACTTTGAAATTGAGCCATAAATAAATTGTAATTCACAACAATATTAAAAGGAGCACAATGGGGTACTATTGAAATTCCTACAATTTGGTTAAAAACTTCCCGGTCAAAAACGAGCAAAAATGTTGTCAAACAGATGGATAATAGCATGATACTCGCAAGTCGAATAATAATATTTATCATGGCAACACAATGGCTAAAAGAAAAAGGAGAAAAGGACAAACAATGATCTACAAAACATTACAAATAAAACTAAAGATCGAGAAACACAAACTCCACTACAAACCGGGGATGAACCCAGGTGCTCCGGAAGGGTGAGCAGTTCCTGATCCATTAGTGACACCCGTCGCATTACTCTACTTACAAACCCAGAAAGTGTGTACGACAAGTTTAACATATCCGTGGTCATTTGTGACACAGATGTTCTGTAACGGTTAACCAAATCATGGAGGCGACTTTAAAACTTTCGAAGTGATGACTTCAACTTAACCAATAGAAACCATTGGTTCAGTAGCTTCCTTGTTAGCAGCGATCCTCTATCCAAGAAATCCTGATAGAGCCACAAGCTCTGGATTATTGTACCAACTGAAAGATATATAGTCCATATATAGGCGCTGCTGGAATGTTGCTATATATAAATGGAACTGAAATCATCTCTTTTGTCGTAAAGTTTCGTTCTTAACCGCCCTTCACTGTCAACTTTGAGGTGTAGGTCAAGGTATAAAGCAGACATATCTGTATCTGTGGTAGCCTTTATTTAAAGCTCAATGAAATAGATGCTATCAACAATATTTGTGCTCATTACAGCATAGATAATTACAGCTAAATATATACGGAATGGTCGTTTGGTATAATCAGAAAATCAAGAGAACGAAGTTTAAATGGTGTTGTTAAAAATCACTCTTGAAAACTTATGCGACTTGATGCATAAAAACTTCAGTGACTAATAACTATAATAACTAAACATTCATTAAAAGGAGCCATACCGTGGTCTTGAGTTTAAAAATAACCTGAAAGTTACCTTAACCCCCCCCCCCCCATTTGATTATTGTCATGGTAAACAAATATGTAGGAGAGGAGCGAAAAGTGGGGGCATAAGCTTTTGAGGAGAACCGAGCAGGGGCAGGCTTGAAGAATGTTCCAGAACGTAGGAGAACAACATTTGAAAATGACCGTATACTGTGGGGACAAACTTTGGAAGAGAACTGGAAAGTAGGGGGAAACTTTCTAAACTGACAAGAAAAATTGTCATTTGGCCTCTTTGCATACATTTGTACACTTAATCTCTTGATTTGTTGAGCATTTTCTGCTTGGATGTTAGAAATTCATCCCTTATCTAAATGTTTGCCAAACAATGTGAGGGGTCACGTCCCTTCATCCTTCTCCGATCTCCCCACATCCCCCGATACCTACTTTAAACCTCCCTTTCTCCTACGTCCCTGTGTAATTTCACTTGTGAAAACATATTATCAGAAAATGTACAATGTATAACCATTTGTACACTAGTAATCTTCTTACTGTTGATTGATCAAGTTTATGGCGTTTTTAATAGTCAACAACACATGTCACATGGTCTGACAGATCTGGGATTCCCCATTTTTCTTTCTATTCTTTTTAACACGATGTAATGTATTTTTCGAACAATAAATTTTACTGTGTTAAATTTATTAGAAAATAAGTTTTTTGGTGGTTTGTTCCGTTATTTACCGTGAAACTAAAATCTAGACATAAAGAATTGATTCATAGTTGCTTAATCATAGAAGAATTGAGAATAAAGTTCTAAGTATCTTGTTATTGGTAGAATAAAAGTCTTACTTTGTCAAAAGTCATTCAAAATCTAATAATAGATATAACCAAGACTCTTTAGAACACTGAAAGGGCAATCATGAATAGACAATCAAGTGAAACTGGCAACATTGGGTACACAAGACACAAGACGAAGACAAACAAAACAAAAACACAACACAGAAAACTGGAGGGGCAATCAAGAATGAACAATCAAGTGAAACTGGCAACATTGGGTACACACGACACAAGACGAAGGCAAACAAAACAAAAAACACAACACAATATGCATTGGACACACCTATACGCAAATTAACATAAATAGCGTAAATAAGACATGAGCCCTCCTACAAACAACTGGAGGTAAAGACGAACCGAATATAGTTTTTTATGTGGAAATCATAATGGACATCACAACACGGAACTCAGAACGTAAAGACACATAATAGGACAACATAAAAAAAACTAAAGAAATGAGCATCACGAACTCCACCAAAAACCGAATGTGAACTCAGGCGCTCGCGAAGGGTAAACAGTTCATGTTTCTTACAACACACCCGCCTTGTTACTCCTATATACAGTCAAGTCCGGTCAAAGAGGGAAAACAACTTCTACATAAAAATTAAAAGATCTATTGTCATCTGAGATATTGATATTTCGTAGCGTTCAGCCAGATCGTCATGACGAACGTAGAAATTTTAAAGCGATGACTTCAACTTGGAAGCAACGTAGCCTTGTCTGAGTAGCTTTTGCGTCAGCAGCTGAGCTATGTCCAAATAATCACTATACTGTCTCTGGATTGTACATTCTTGATTGCCCCTTCGCTTTTCTCTAACGTTTATTTGTTCTCTGTCTTGTGCCCAATGATGGCTCTGTCTCTGGATTGTCCAGTCTTGATTGCCCCTTCGGTTTCCTCTAACGTTTATTTGTTCCGTGTTTTGTACCCAAGGTTGCCTCTGTCTCTGGGTTGTACATTCTTGATTGCCCTTTCGGTTTTCTCTAATGTTTATTTGTTCTCTGTCTTGTGCCCAATGATGGTTCTGTCTCTGGATTGTCCATTCTTGAATGACCCTTCGGTATTCTCTAACGTTTATTGTCCCCCGACGCTTCGTCGAAGGGGACTATAGAAATGGGTGTCGTTCGTCCGTGTGTTTGGTTTCCAGATGATATTGTGAATGAAAAGTCAGATTGAAGCTAGGTGTGGCATGTAAGTGTATCTTATGAATATCTAGGTCAAGTTTGATAATGACAATTTTTCGACAATCATTACTAGAGTTGTGCCCCTTTTTATACCTCAAAATTGCTAAATATTTGGTTTCAGGATGCTAACTTGGGAACAAATAGTCAGACTGAAACTAGGTTTGGTATGTAAGTGTATCTCATGAATATCTAGGTCAAGTTCGATAGCGATCATTTTTCGACAAATCTTCCCAGAGTTACATCCCTTTTTATACCTTGTCGTGTGTCCCTAATTGGTTTCCAGATGATAACCTGTGAATGAAAAGTCAGATTGAAGCTAGGTATTGCATGTAAATGTATCTTATGAATATCTAGGTCAAGTTCGATAATGACAATTTTTCGACAATTTTTACTAGAGTTGTGCCCTTTTTTATACCTCAAAATTGCTAAATATTTGGTTTCCAGATGATAACTTGGGAACAAATAGTCAGATTGAAACTAGGTTTGGTATGTAAGTGTATCTCATAAATATCTAAATCAAGTTCGATAACGATCATTTTTCGACAAATCTTACCAGAGTTATAGCCCTTTTTATACTTCAAAATTGCTAATTTTTTGGTTTCCAAATTATAACTTGTGAACAAATAGTCAGATTGAAACTAGGTTTGGTATGTAAGTGTATCTCATGAATATCTAGGTCAAGTTCGATAATAATGATTTTTCGACAAATCTAACCAGAGGTACTCCCCTTTTTTACTTCAAAATGGTCCTTCGGTGGTTCCCTTTCAGAATTATTTAAATTATCTCGTACGGGTATAAAGAAACAAATATATAAAGTTTTGGCGGTAATTGGCCACAGGTTTAATTTCAGATCAATATATATAGATACTAGATAGATACAATAACAAGATGTGCGGTTACCGACAATTTATGGCAACCTTTTGATAGATAGTAGATAGATATTAAATATCAGATCAATATATATAAATGTATAGATAGATAGATAGATAATACAATAACAAGATATGCGGTTACCGACAAATTATGGTAACCTTAGATAGATAGATATTATAGATATACAACGGGTATACAATTCACCGTGGAATACACAGGTGTTTGTAAACTAAAGTCTGATGACACCGTGGGATACACAGGTGCTCAGGTGCTTGTAAATTAGTCTGATCACACCGTGGGCTACACAGATGCAAATGTTCAAATGTTATGTTTCAAGCAGAATAGTATACAAAGATAAACATAAAAAGCAGCGAATTCCGCTTCACTTTGCACGAATTAGTTCGCCACCCACAAATCAAAACCAGGACTTTACTTTGCACGAAGTTACAGTTCAACTTGCACAAATCCAAATAACAGAAAACTGCTGGAATCTAACAGGACTTCATTTTGCACGAATTAAAGTTCGAAACGCACAATTCCAAAACAGGAATTCACTTTACACGAATGAAAGTTTGACACGCACAAATCCAAATAATGAAAAACTATACAAATTGTCAAATAATTCTTCACGTTGAGAAAATCGTTGTGTGGTACTGTAATCCATTTACACCATAGAAAACACCAGTTTTCAATCATCAAGGCGGATCAGCATCTGAAATTTTAAATTCAAAGCCAGCAGCAGTATCCATTCTAAATTATTGGAGAGGGGGGAGGGTTTAAAATTAAACGCTGACAGTCAACATCCGTCTTGTCTGGTAAGGAATCATTACGTCACTCTAAACTGTAAACCTAAAACCCTGAATACAATCCCGTATGCGTATAATCCCCGACTCGATAAATGAATTTAAGCATATAACTTAAATTCTGTTATCTCGTACGGGTATAAAGAAACAAATATATAAAGTTTTGGCGGTAATTGGCCACAGGTTTAATTTCAGATCAATATATATAGATACTAGATAGATACAATAACAAGATATGCGGTTACCGACAAATTATGGCAACCTTAGATAGATAGATATTATAGATATACAACGGGTATACAATGCACCGTGTGATACACAGTTGCTTGTAAATTAAAGTCTGATGACACCGTGGGATACACAGGTGCTCAGGTGCTTGTAAATTAGTCTGATCACACCGTGGGCTACACAGATGCAAATGTTCAAATGTTATGTTTCAAGCAGAATAGTATACAAAGATAAACATAAAAAGCAGCGAATTCCGCCAAATTGACAGAGCAAGCAAACTCTTGGTTGCACTGTCAACCGCCATGAAATGGGGTATTCGCTTGTAAACCTGTGATCCATCACAAAATAAATCATAAAAGCGACAACATATACATCACAAAATGACTATGTGGTTATATCATATGGTTTTTAATTAAACCATTTAGATAGATGATAGATAGATATGTGGTTTTAATTCAAACCACATAGATTATAGAGACTGAGATATTCAATCAATCTTGTTAAGATGTATACATACTTGAAAACAACTTCAACAAATTAAATAAAACATACAAATGTAATAAAGGTATAAAACCTAATTAAGGTAAGATAATCAATATACATCTAATTGTTTAATCCTTTAAACAAAGATGTGCAACATTTAAAAGATCAAATTCAATAATGCTTTCATTATGAGTACCAAGTCTACCCAATCCCAAATGGACTCTCCCGTGCTACCAGTTCTTTAACTCAATAATTGGCTTACACAACTAAACATCTGACAACACTATAAGTATGTATCATCTAAACATCTAAAAATAATATATCTATGTACCAACTAAACCACTGAAAATAATATAAGCATGTATCAGCTAAACATCTGAAATTAATATAAGTATGTATATAAACCTCTGATAACAAGGCAAGTACATTTTATAAGCTTAGTTCCTATCAGATAAACATCTGAAAAAAAAGATAAATACATAACAGCTAAGTGTCTGATAATAAGGTTAGTAATTATCAGCTAAACATCTGAAATAAAACATCATAAATTAAGATAAAAACATAACAGCTTAACATCTAAAACAAGGTAAGTTCATATCAGCTAAAACATCTGGTAATAAGATACTATATAACAGCCAAACATCTTATAATAAGATCAGTAAATACCAGCTAAAACATCTGAAATAATATAAGTATATACCAGCTAAACATCTGATAGTGAGATAACTACATATCAGCTAAACATCTGATAATAGGGAAAGTGCATCAGTGATTGGGATTAGAGGGGCCATGTGCCATTTATCACATTCCATCTGAAAATATAGATATATTTACAAAAAATGTTAAAGAATGATGCATTGAAATTCTGAATGTCAATAGAAAATGTCCCATTATTAAAATTTTAATCCTAAACACTGGTGTACATCAAGTAAACATCTGAAATTAAGATAAGTACATATCAGCTAAAACATCTGATAATAAGGTAAGTGCATATCAGCTAAACATCTGAAATTAAGATAAGTGCATATTAGCTAAACATCTGAAATTAAGATAAATACTTATCACCTAAAACATCCGATAATAAAGTAAGTACATATCAGCTAAACATCTGAATTAAGATAAGTACATATCAGCTAGACATCTGATAATAAGGCAAGTGCATATGAAGTAAAACATCTGAAAATAAGATAAAAACAACAGCTAAACATCTGATAATAAGATAAGTTCATATCCGCTAAACTTCTGAAATTAAGATAAGTACATATCAGCTAGACATCTGATAATAAGGCAAGTGCATATCAAGTAAGCATCTGAAAATAAGATAAAAACATAACAGCTAAACATCTGATGATAAGATAAGTACATAAGTACTAATCAGCCAAACATCTGATTAAGTTATAAGTTCATATCAGCCAAACATTTGATAATAAGATAAATTATTATTAGCTCAGCATCTGATAAAGATTTAAGTACATATATCAGCAAAACAACTGATAATAAAATAAGTACATATCAGCTAAACATCTGAAATTAAGATAAATGAATATCGTGATTCGGCTAAACATCTGAAAATAAGATAAATACATACCTATATCAGCAAAACATCTTATAATAAGGTTAGTAATTATCAGCTAAAATTGCTAATAATATAAGTACAGACCAGCTAAACATCTGATGATAATATAAGTACATCTCAGCCAGATATCTGATAATAGGATAAGTTCATATCAGCTAAGAATCTGATAATATAAGCACATCTCAGCTAAACAGTTGAAAATAAGATAAATACATCAGCTACACATCTGATAATAAGATAAATTCATATCAGCTAAACACCTGATGATAAAATATGTACATAAGTACATATCAGCCAAATAAACATCTGATAAAATTACAAGTACATATCAGCCAAACATCTGATAATAAGATAAGTTAATATTAGCTAAGCATTTGATAAATTACAAGTGCATATCAGCTAAACATTTGAAATTAAGATAAGTACATGTCAGCTAAACATCTGATAATAAGAAAGGTGCCTATCAGCTAAACATCTGAAATTAAGATAGGTTCATATCAGCTTAACATCTGAAAATAAGATAATACGTAAGAGGCAAACATCTGATAATAAGGACAATCAACAGCTAAACATCTGAAATAATATAAGTAAACATCTGATAGTAAGTACATATCAGCTAAACATCTGAAAATAAGATAAGAACATATCTGTTAAACAACTGATAATAAGATAAGTTCATATCAGCTAAGCATCTAAATTAAGATAAATATATCAGATACATGTAAACATCTGATATTAAGGTTAGTAATCATAAGCTAAGATTTGATCTGATAAGAAGATACATTTGTATCGACTAAACATATGAAACTAAGACACTTCATATAAGTGAAACATCTGATAAAAGATAAGTACATGCCTGTTTAACATCTGATAATAAGGTAGGTACATATCAGCTAATATCTGATAATAAGGTTAGCAATTATCAGCTAAACATATGATAAATAAGGTAAGTTCATAAGTACGTATCAGCTAAACAACTGATAGGAATAAGTAAATATCAGCTGAACATCTAATAATAAGGTCAGTACATCAGTTTAACATCTGATAATAAGTTAGTACATATCAGTTAAACATCTTGAAATATGGTACATTGTAAGTATACATCAGTTAAACATCTTGTACATAACAGCCAGGCATCTGATAATAGGATAAGTTCATATCAGCTAAGAATCCAATAATAATATAAGCACATCTCAGCTAAACATCTGATAATAACATAAGTACATATCAGATTAAACATCTGATAATAAGATAAATTCATATCAGCTAAAACATCTGATAGTAAGCTTATAAATAACAGGCAAACCTCTGATAAAAGGACAGTAATTATCAGCTACACATCTCAATAATATAAGTACAAATGTACATACCAGCTAAACATCTGATAATAAGATAAGTTCATATCAGCTAAGCATCTGAAATTGAGATAATATATAAGATAAACATCTGATATTAAGGTTAGTAATAACCAATTATAAGCTAAAGATCTGATCTGACAAGAAGATACATTCGTATCAACTAAACATATGAAAATAAGACACTTCATAAAGTGAAACATCTGATACAGGATAAGCACATGCCAGTTTAACATTTGATAAAAAGGTACGAACATATCAGCTAAACATGATAAGGTGAGTTCATATCAGCTAAACATCTGACATTAAGATAAGTACATATCAGCTAAACATCTGATAATAATACATGTATAAGTAATATCAGCTAAACATCTGATAATAAGGTAAGTACATTAGTTTAACATCTGATAGTAAGTTAGTACATATTATTTAACCATCTGAAATAAGGTACTGTAAGTACACATCAGTTAAACATCTCTAGCCCTTTTCACAAAAATTCCTAATTTTTTCAGTTAAAGGAATACTCCAGTCAGTTGAAAAGTTGTTTTAATTCAATTCTTATTGTACGACAATTCCTTAGTTCTTTAACAAAGAATATCTTAGGACAAATCATAATCTTACGACTAAAATTACACTTGCGAAGTTACGATAAAAGAAAAACAAACAAAAAACAACTCTTCCTTAGGTGTACTCGATGCAACATTATGTGATAAAGTCAGTGAAACAAAGTTGTCAGAAATTAATAAAATATACAAGCAAATAAGTCTACAATAATACATTTTGTATGTATGTAAAAGTGTGTGTGCAGACTGGCTTCCGCAAACCTGTGGCCGAAGGGAAGCAGTGGCGAATAAAATTACAGGAGGTAATACCAATTTACTTAAACAATTACAACATAACTCACTGTATTATTATTTGTATTATTTTGTTTATATATATTTCTTGTATTTGCCCTATATGGGCCCTTTAATTGGTTAATAAAGATAATT
>MJUT01001303.1:106396-117759 GCA_002080005.1 Gigantidas platifrons | reverse complement strand
GTATATAGGCCGCGTGACCTCTATGAAAGCGATTCAAGCCCCTGTTCTCTTGATCGAGCGAAACAGCCAGATTAAAATTCATTTATTGTGTCTAAATCAACATTAAACAAATTAAGGATTTAAACTTGTTGAGTACATGCTTCATAAATGCTGAACACGCTACCAATCTGAAAATGAAATGGGCTACGTCACTTACGACACGTGTGATCCAGGGATTCATAATTATTACTAATAGAATCTACCGACTTAATACAAATACAAATATCTCATTAATATACTCCCCCTGACATAAGGATTAAAACACTTGATCAGAATTTATGTGACCTTGTTCTTCGATTGCAGATTTAAATTTAAAATTAAACCACAGGAATCTGAAATTTTATCAATATGATGAGAAATACGTCATATGGGTAGTGAAGTTTCACGAACGTAGTGAGTGAAACGAACAGGAATGCAACGCCGTTTTGGAGAAATCGACCTTGGCTCTTTAAACCTCCGAAAAAATAATAAAAATTGTCAACATTCTAGCCAAATAACATTTTCCTGCAATTATATGTCATTGTTCTCTTCTCTAATCCTGTCATTTCCCAATTTATCGTCTCAGTTGACAGTTCCACTTTACCGAGAAGCCATTGTGTGACGTCACATTGACTACGGAACAAACTCGATAAAACCAAAAAGTAAATACTGTTTAAGACANCATATAATTGCAGGAAAATGTTATTTGGTTAGAGTGTTGACAATTTTTATTAATTTTTCGCAGGTTTAAAGAGCCAGAGCCGATTTCTCCAAAACGGCGTTGCATTCCTGTTCACTACCCATATGACGTATTTCTCATCATATTGATAAAATTTCAGATTCCTGTGATTAAACACTGACAGTCAACATCCGTCGTGTCTGGTAAGGAATCATTACGTCACTCTAAACTGTAAACCTAAAACCCTGAATACAATCCCGTAGGCGTATAATCCCCGACGCGATAAATGAATTTAAGCATATAACTTAAATTCTGTCAGGTGAGTGATACAGGCTCACCTGAACCTCTAGTTTACAGTAGTTTCAAAATTGAATCTTACCATATAACCTTGGCGTCGGGGGACCAGTGGCCAACGGCCTTTTATTTGTTCTGTGTCTTGTGTCCAATGTTGCCACTGTCCCTGGATTGTCTATTCTTGATTGTCCCTTCGGTTTTCTCTAACGTTTATTTGTTCTGTGTCTTGTACCCAATGTTGCCACTGTCCCTGGATTGTCCATTCTTGATTGTCCCTTCGGTTTTCTCTAACGTTTATTTGTTCTGTGCCTTGTACCCAATGTTGCCTCTGTCTCTGGATTGTCCATTCTTGATTGTCCCTTCGGTTTTATCTAACGTTTATTAGTTCTGTGTCTTGTGCCCAATGTTGCCTTTGTCCCTAGATTGTTCATTCTTGATTGACCCTTCGGTTTTCTCTAACGTTTATTAGTTCTGTGTCTTGTGCCCAATGTTGCCAGTGTCAATGGATTGTCCCTTCGGTTTTCTCTAACGTTTATTAGTTCTGTGTCTTGTGCCCAATGTTGCCTCGGTCCCTGGATTGTCCATTCTTGATTGCCCCTTCGGTTTTCTCTAACGTTTATTTGTTCTGTGTCTTGTGTACTATGTTGCCTCTGTTTCTGCATTGTACATTCTTGATTGTCCCTTCGGTTTTCTCTAACGTTTATTAGTTCTGTGTCTTGTGCCCAATGTTGCCTCTGTCTCTGGATTGTACATTCTTGATTGTCCCTTCGGTTTTCTCTACCGTTTATTTGTTCTGTGTCTTGTGCCCAATGTTGCCTCGGTCCCTGGATTGTCCATTCTTGATTGCCCCTTCGGTTTTCTCTAACGTTTATTTGTTCTGTGTCTTGTGTACTATGTTGCCTCTGTCTCTGCATTGTACATTCTTGATTGACCCTTCGGTTTTCTCTACCGTTTATTTGTTCTGTGTCTTGTATACTATGTTGCCTCTGTCTCTGCATTGTCCATTCTTGATTGCCCCTTCGGTTTTCTCTAACGTTTATTTGTTCTGTGTCTTGTGTACTATGTTGCCTCTGTCTCTGCATTGTACATTCTTGATTGACCCTTCGGTTTTCTCTACCGTTTATTTGTTCTGTGTCTTGTGACCAATGTTGCCTCTGTTCCTGGATTGTCCATTCTTGATTGCCCCTTCGGTTTTCTCTAACGTTTATTTGTTCTGTGTCTTGTGCTCAATGTTGCCTCTGTCCCTGGATTGTACATTCTTGATTGCCTCTTTGGTTTTCTCTAATGTTTTTTTGTTCTGTGTCTTGTACCCAATGTTGCCTCTGTCTCTAGAATATCAATTCCTGATTGCTCCTTGTGTTTTCTCTAACAGTTTAAATGATCAAATTCTTTTTCTTTTTCGTTCTAGGATGAAGGTTATCAATTGTAAATTGTTCATGTTTGTCTGACCAATCAGAATTGCAGACTTGTAACTATCAATAATGTGCACTGTAGTTGTCAGGTGCTCGATTAATTAAGTTTCTCTTGACAAGATGAAAAATATCACTCTGCATTTTTTAAGCTTAAATTTATATGTTCTTTTAACAATAAATGTATTTTAGAGATGTAATATTTATACTACAGTTTCCCGAATTAAACGGTTAAACAATAGAACGCGAAGTTGATTTGATTTGATTTATAGTGTTTAACGCCACTTTCAACAATATTTCAGCTATATCATGGCGACCAGTTTTAGTGGTGGGGGAAGCCGGAGTAGCCGGGGAGAACCACCGACCATGGGCAAGCAACTGGTAAACTTTATCACTTGCAGCTGCGAGTCGAGTGCACCCTTTTTGTAATTTACAAAGCCGGGCGCCCCACGCTCGAACATAAAGTGGAAAACCGTGTTATACATTATTTGTAACATGACGCCATGCAATATCACATCTAGGTCGTTGATTATTGCACGGCTCTCTGACAGTAATAAAGCTACAACCCAGAATTAAAGTGTGCAGTATCTCGTATCTACGTGTATTATTTCATAGTTCTTAGTTGTTGCTTACATTCTGGTATATAAACAATAAAAAGATCAATGGAAAAGAATGCATTCATGTTACAATTATTGAAAAGAGGGCGTTTGACAGATAAATACATGAACTGATATATAGTATGGGAAACAATGACTCGCAGACATTTAAGAATTATCCGCTGATTAATTTTTTGACATTTGTAATCATATAAAAATAGCATTTGATAGATCAGAGTAATTCGACCTGATTTTTATAATTATTAATTAACATTATGTTAATTTTATTGGACAAACATTTATATGCATCATCAATAAAATCATAAATTATCATGACTTTCCTTTAAAGTACGTACAACAAATATTTTCGGGAAAGTAAACAAAAGGAGACGTACTGTCTGGAGACACTTTATATTTGTAAGATCTTTAGGGCTGTATTTGACGTCGTAGATAGTTTGCCCATTTAATGTAAATACGCTTTGTGCTATAATAGGCTAATAGACGTCAAACATGGTACCTGGTCAAATAAATGTTTAAGAAACCGAAGGGGCAATCACGAGAAACTGGCACATTTGACACACCAGACACAAGACGAAGACAAACAAAGCAAAAAACACAGCACGATATGTGTTGGACATCACTATGCGGAAATAAACACAAATAACGTAAATAAGACATGTAGAGCCCTCATACAAACGACTGTAGATAAAGACGAACCTAACATCCAAGATATTAAGATTGAAATATTGCCCTAATTGTGCCTTCTATTAAGATACTCTAATAAAGGTACAGACCTAGTTGGCAAATAATGAATAATTGAAACCAAATTGTACAGGCATATTCAATGGATATATGTACTTTTAGTGTTTATTCCACACATCAGAAATCCAAGAAAACTACCATACCTTTGACATGTTTGACAGCTTATTGACTATACCATGAATAATAAAAACTATGTTCGGTTCTTCCGGGGTTTTTTTTGGCGGGGGATCATGCTGTTCATCTTTTAATTTTTTGTGCGCTGTCCTATTATGTGTCTTTATGTCTCTAGTTCCGTGTTGTGATGTCCGTTACGACTTCCGCATAAAATCAATGTTTGGTTCGTCTTTACCTCCAGTTGTTCATAGGAGGTTTCATGTCTTGTTTACGTTATTTGCGTTTGTTTGCGTATAGTGTCCAACGCATGTTTTTGTGTTTTCGTTGTGCTTTTCCTCGTCTTGATACCCTATGTTGCCCGTTTCTCTGGATTGTCCATTTGTGATAGCCCCTTCGGTTTTCTCTAGCGTTTTGTTTATCATTGACGGGTTCTTCCTAAAATTGTTTTGGTATCCCTTTAGACATCCGTTAATATATTCTGTGTCCGAGTTGTTTTAAAATCTGATGAGAAACCACTGAAATGATCATCAAAGTAAATTTATCAAGTTTATAGTGCAGATTTAAAAAAAACTTTGCAGAATTACATTTCAACTGTCTAAATTTCCTCTGAACTGATTAAATTCAAACTGTATGATGATTTAGTTCGTGTTTTAGTGTCTATTCGGAATATATTTACACTCCAAGATGGTCTTCATCATAGATAACAGTTTGTGAACCCATTGTTCAAAAATTGTTTTCCTACAAATCAACAGGGTGATTGAAACCTTTTGTCAGTGATCTTTGACTAGTCCTCACCAATATTGTGCTTTTGTTTTCGTGTATATTTGATGTCTAATATGACCATCACTGTGGAATATAGCTCAACTCGATTGATATCGTCCCTTGAGGCCGATATCAAGGTCTCGTACTGTTAACAAGGGCAATATGAAAAAGGCCATGTATTAATATATAAGTATATCGAAGAAGAACAGACAACACAATGACCAAAAGAAAAAGTACACAAGGACAAACAACGATCAACAAAACATACATAAAAAACTAACGATCGAGTAACACGAACCCCACTAAAAACCGGGGGTGAACTCAGGTGCTCCGGAAGGGTAAACAGTTCCTGCTCCACTAGTCACACCCGTCGTGTTAATCTAGTTACAAACCCGGTGAGAAGTCATGAACGAGGAAAGAACCGGGAAGTGTTTACGAAAAGTGAAACATATCCGTGGTCATTTGTGACACACATATTCCATAACGGTCAATTGCGAATTCTGTTTTTACAGTAAAACATATATTTCACAAAGAGTGATGTTGTATGTACACAGGAATAAATACAATACATATTCACCTACTATTGCATTTGATGAGCGACTGTTGTATAAAGCCAAATAAGTGATATTCCAGCTATATCATGGAGAGAACAAGTTACATTTGATGAAGTGATAACGATGGCTCCATTGTACTAGACCAACACACACTTAGTTGGATCTTTATTGTGCTATTTCACTGAAACAACAGTCCACGTCAGCCACATTATCCTGGTTCCGAGCCAACTATATTATTTTTATTAAATGCTGTGTGTTAAGGGCAGAAACAGCAAATACCAATTTTATAGGTCTTCGGTTTGGACCAAAATAGGACTCAAAATCCATGATGTACCACACTCTAGAGGATCACTGTCCATTACACAATGGAAGTAAATTTCCTTATTTTTACAAAATCCATGTCACTGTGATGTTAAGTCAGAAACAATCTTTTTAATTGTTACAATTTTTTCTGCATATCAATATATATAGAAGGAGTACATAATAATGAATTGTCACCTATTGAAAATATTATGCACAAAAGTATTCATTTTTAAACTTATTTGTATTTAGAGTGAGTGAGTGATTATTTTGTGCCAAATGAGAAATTTTCAGCTATACCATGGCGAGAACAAGTTAATTTTCAATGAGATGATAATGAGGTCTGCTTTGTACTAGACCAACGGGTAACCAGACCAGCAACCTGAGTTGGATGTTTATAGTTCTAGCTCACTAAAACAACAGTATGCATATGGACATCACTCCACTCTGACACATTATTCTGCATTTGGAGCTAATACCTCTTTGCTTTCTCCTTATTGCCCGGGCCAGTTGTACTCGATACATTATGTGAGTAAAGTTTGTCAGTAACTTGCTGCAGGTTGATGGTTTCCTCCCCTTAATGCTTTGTGCTTGGGGGAGAAGCAACAAATACCAATTTCATAGTCTTTGGTTTGACCAGACAAGGGCTCAAACACACGATCTACTACATTCAAGGTGTGCACGCTAACCATATACACCACTGATGCAGCTTATTCGTTTTTTGATTGCAATAAATGACCCAATATAAAACATGGAGGAATATGTCAATAGGACATGGATGACCCAGTTTCCTGCTAATGTAAGCATGTATTCTTCTGCAAATCAATAGGCATTACTCCAAAAATGGCTAAAGTGATCAAGTCTGAAATTGAACTTGGCCTTCCTTTTTTTTATCTCTGAATCTGAGTTCACTCCTGTTTTTTAGTGAGGTTCGTGTTACTCGATCTTTAGTTTTATATGTATGTTTTGTAGATCGTTGTTTGTCCTTTAGTTTTTAGTGAGGCTCGTGTTACTTGATCTTTAGTTTTATATGTATGTTTTGTAGATCGTTGTTTGTCTGTTTGTATTTTTTCTTTTGGCCATTGTGTTCTGTTCTTCGATATATGGTTTCTGATTGTCCCTTTGGTATCTTCAAACTCTTCTTGTGTATAAATTTCCAATGATTTGCTATGGGGAACTAAATGTGAGTGGTGGAGTGGTTGTTGCTTAATGCCAACTCAGCAATTCTTCATGTCATGGCTAGAACAAGTCAATATTCAATGAGATGATGACAAGGTCCGCTTTGCACTAGAACAACACGCTTAGTTGGATTTTCAGTGCTAACTCACTGAAACAGTCTGCATATAGACATGTCGCCCCACTCGGACACATTCTGATTCTGAGCCAACCAGTCTTTGCTCTTTCTCCTTAATGCTGCATGCTTAGAGGAGAAGCACAACAAATACCAATTTCATAGTCTTTGGTTTGACATGATCGGGGCTCAAACCCACGATCTACTGCACTCATGCCGAGCATGCTAACCATTACACCAAAGATGCCAGAGAAACAAAATGTGGGACGAACTGATGGATGTATGAACATAGGTAAAACGTAATGTCCTGTATCTTACAGGGGGCATAAAAATTAAAATACAGCATATAAACCAATTAGCAGACAAAGATGGCCCTACACTACAGTATCATAATACAATCTAAAATGTGTCTTATAATACAGTGGAACTTGTGCAATCTGACACCAGAGTTTTCTGACATTCTGTGACATCCAACAAAAATTTATAGCCCAACAGTATTTTTGTTAACTAAAATAAAACCTGAGTATTCTGATATCCTGTACAATCCGACACATTTCCCTGGTCCCTTGATGTGACAGATTTGACAGGTTCCACAGTACAACCTAAAATGTGTGTTTAAATATATCCTTGGAGTGATAATAATAAAATCAGAAACATTTGATAGTTTTCATCTTTTATTAATTTTTTTTTTAAATCAGTCTATATTTTATATAAATTCCACTACAACTATGTCATACATTTTTTTTACACGATTTACCATAGAAATGAAATCATGCAGAAGTCTGGAGAAAGCATTATATATCACATGATCACAGTGACCTATAAACAATATGTTTAACATGTTAACAAACAAACAAACAAAAAATAAGTGTTCACAACATATTTGATGCAAATTCACTTTTAATGATACATTTTATTGCACAAACAGTCGTGTAAAATAATTGTGGTAAACAAGAATAAAGAGTATAAATAGTCTATTACAAAAATGTCCGCATGATATAGTACAAAAGTCATCATGATATAAATAAATGATAAAAATGTCACGATTCGGTCGGAATACAAAATTGTACATGAAAAACCGGAAATATAATATGGTACATCTCTTCGTCATTTGTATCACCAATAAATATTTATACTCTGTGTAGTCTTTCGTTATCGTAATCATACCTATAATTCACACTTTTTTTCTAATTTACCTAACACACCCTTTAAACACTTGGATCCATTCGGGAAAAAATAAAATAAAATAAAAGAATATCAAAAAGAAAGAACTATTAACATTATAAATAAAGAAATAACAACATTTATACAAATATTTAACCATAACAATGGGGGGGTTGTTACTTACTTTTGATAATGTAAACATACTATGTTAAAGGTAAAGGACAAACTTCAAGGTTGTGTCAAAGTTCACAAGTAGTTTGTAGAACGTTTATACGTCATCATCGTCCTCCTCTGATCTTCAGCTTCTCTTGGCCGGCATCATTCCACCGATCAGTCCACTGGCTGTATTGAACAGATTGATTGGTGAACTTCCGTCGGTAATCAGCGTAGATTTTAAGCCAAGAGACTGCAGCATACGGACCTGCATGTCTGGTCCAGCTGAGGCCATTGTGGCCAAAGTGCTTGCTCCGATGGCCTCCACCATGTTCTTGAATTTTTCTGTTTCGATGGAAGAAATTTCTTTAGATTTAGATAATTCCATATCATTTTGTTCTCTAGTGTATTTAAGCTCTGCTTCTCTGGCCTGTGTAAGTCTTTCAAGTTCAGATTCCTAAAAGATAAAAGTTTACATACATTTTAAGAGTGAGTGATTGTTGTTTAATGCCAACTCAGCAATTTTTATATCATGGCCAGAACAAGTTAATTTTCAATGAGATGATGATGAGGTCTGCTTTGTATTAGCTATCAATATGCTTAATTGGATTTTGATAGTGCTAGCTCACTGAAACAACAGTCCGTGGGTAGACATGTTGCCCAACCCGGACACATTATCCCGATTCTGAGCCAACCAGTCTTTGCTCTTTTTCTTCAATGCTGCGTGCTTAGCAGAGAAGCAACAAATACAAATTTTATAGTGTTTGGTTTGACCTGATCAGGGCTCGAACTCACGATCTACTGTACTCGACACGAGTACGCTAACCATTACACCACTGATGCAGTATTGTAAACTTGGAAAATGTATACATCTATCAAATGTGTAATGTGTGAAAATTTCTTGCCAAGACATAAACAATGGCACTTTCCTTTCTTCAACATTTCTTTCACTTTAATTTTAAAATATACTTATACTTACTGCTTCAATCTTCATGGCCTGGGATTTGAGTTTAGCCTGATCTACAGCAGCTTCTCCTTCAATTCTGGCAGCTTCAGCTCGGGACTGGGCCTCTGCTTTAGCTTGACCAGTACTTTCTACAGCAGCACTGTTAGCCTGTAACTCTAACAATTCTTTTCTGGCCTTTTCTGCCTTTGCTTCATCTGTAATCTTCTGTCTTTCTAATCTTCCCTTAGCTTCCTGTTCTAATCTTTCTGCTTCATGTCTGCAATAATAATGGAAGTTGTAAACATAAATAATTCAGGAACTATTCCTCCCACCTCCCCACTGAAATTCTAGCTTACAAAAGTCTATGACTTTGATTCTCATATTATAATCACACAATTTTTATATCATAACCATATAGTTTTGATTCATTTCATAATCATGTGATTATCGTTCGTTTCCAAAGCATGTCTAAAACACATATATCCAATTATAATAAATACAAACAAATTTTATATTATTATTATTATTATTGAGTGTCACATATTGATTGCCATAAAATATCACATATAAAAGATACGAATAAATCAATCAATATCCAGCCAAAGTGTGACTTAATAGACACTATAAAATACATATCTACAGAATAAAAATCAACAATTATATATTTCAGTATAAAAACATGAAACATCCTTGCAAAAATAAATATCTTAAACTTAAAAAACATACTCGTAAAAACAAAAATCTTTAACTAAATAAAATATTGGCAAAAAAAAATAATCTTAATAATTTCAATATTTGAAACAATAAATAATATACATTTATATGAAAATCTTTTCAAAATCAGTTTTGTAAAGTTCCTAAAATATTTTCTATAAGGCCATGCAAAGTTAATTTCTTGGTTCTCAGGCCCACCCGCATGTGGAAATTCGTCGCCGCATTGCCGATTTTTTTGCAACAATAGTAAAAAAAAAAATTTAAATGCGGTAGCGCTGTCCGTACGGAAAAAACAACCGCATCCGTTTTTTCTCTTATATCGCGTGGTCGGTGAAACGCTTTAAAACGCATCATGCTTAAATGAGATTTAAAGCATCGTTATGACAATGTATAAATAAAAAACGTGTTTCCGTTTGACATTTAGACAAAATGTCAATCGTTTCTGTGCAAATTCGGCACAAATGTTTGCCTGAGTTTTACCAGGAAACATAATAGGGGGCTTCTCCGAAGCTTGTACCTTATTGGAATTGTTTATGGAGATAAAAAATGGTACGTTGGGACCAGCGGATTGGACGTTTCCATAAAAATTAACCACTTGTGATGTTTCTGCCACCATCGGAAGAAATAAAATTGAAATTTTCAATAAAGTAATGAAAAGATTTATACATTGCCATATTTTTCACAAAAAAAAGAAGAAAAAATGCCTCCCGCATCACTTTTTACAGCAGTAAAAGGATAAAAAAAAATGCCACCCTCCCTCATCAATTTTGACAAAAAAAGGGTCTGAGAACCAAGTAATTAACTTTGCATGGCCTAATATATATATATATGTATCTTCAAATAAAAAAACCATTCAATTTCAAAATTTATCTAAAAATCTAAACATTTATTGACAAGTCTTCTCAATCCGGAGAAAAAAGTTTTCTACGCATGTAAGACCTATGTAGGCATTTACAAAAGTAATGTTAGATTTCTGTACAGTGCATCATATAACTGAATTTATCGTCATTATCAAGAGTATAGAAAGTGTCATATACATTGAGCATTCATAATACAAGTCATATCTCAAATCACTATATAACAGACAGTCCATGAGTAAATGTTTCTCATTTTCAACTACTCCTATGTCATACAAGTCGTACAGTCTATCATCTACTGGAGTAGGTGGCCTGGAGTATCTACGAGTCGCAATCGGAAGAGCTCCGAAGCGAAAAAGGGCCATTGTCCATCTTTCCATTCTATACATGCTGTTCAGTTTTATCAGAGTTCTTATAGAGTCTATATGTCCTAAGTGTATTTACATTTGGTGCCACTACTTTAGACATTAACGATCCTAGTGCCCGAGATGCTGAATTTTGCAAGTTCCTTCGCATTTTTGCTGAACGTTAAATGTTCATCCATCCACACTCCCAAATATTCATAGCTGTCGCAATCAACGATCACACAGTCGGTACACAGTCTGTTTTGCTACAGGATTGAGGTCGGAAGTGAACAACTTTCGTCTTACTGCTATTAAGTGAAAGTTGCCAAGCGAGGCACCAGTCTGATACAATGTCCAACATAGGCTGTAAACTATTTTGGTCGGGGGCAATAAAAGCTATATCATC
>MJUT01001303.1:0-12988 GCA_002080005.1 Gigantidas platifrons | reverse complement strand
GTAAATACCTTAAATTTTTCATTGTACCACAAATCACAATCATATTTGCAATTTTCAATTGACATCACTAAATAAAAGGTCTAGGTTTAGGTTTATGGTGTTTAACGCCACTTTCAAAAATATTTCAGTTATATTGTGGCGGTCAGTTTTATTGGTGGAGGAAACCGGAGTACCCAGAGAAAAACATAGACCTGTCGCAAGTCACCTAAAGACTAGGAAGAGACAGCTTAAACCTTACTAGTAGAGTATCGGCTACTTCGTTGTAAATCTTAAAATAACCAGTAAGTATACTGAAGTGGAAAGCTGGTGTCAACAAACGTCGATTTCTCTCCCATTTTTGTCCATTCGCTATCAATAAACTTCTACCTAAAAAATAAACATACACAATTATTATTGTAGGCAAGTACCGCGGTGTTAGGATTATGGTGCTTAATGCCACTTTCTAAAATATTTCAGTTATATCAAGGCTGTCATTTTCATTGGTGGAGGAGTAAACCCGGAGAAAACCACCAACTTTCCGCGAGTCACTGACAAACTTTGTCACATAATGTTGTATCGAGTACATCTCGCCGTGAGCAGGATTAAAATTTTAACAAAAATGTACTAATTTTACATTGAGATATAAAATGAAACAACTTATCAGATAATTCTAGTTAACAAGGTTCAACCATAAAATATCTTAGAAGTCAATTTTATTAATGTTTATTGGTGGAAGAAACCAGAGTACCTAAAGACAAACACTGACCAGCTGCATGCAAGTCACTGACAAACCTTATCCATTGAAGTTGTATGAAGTACATGAGTGTGAATCAAACTCACAACTTCAGAAGTGATAGGTAGTGATAACACCTGTAGATGTTTATACAGCTAGCATATGAGTCCCTCAAAAATCATGCCCTGGACCAATCACTATATAATGCATGAGTGAGTGATTGTTGTAGAATACTGTAACCCAACTTATTTTCGCAGCTATTATGCTTCACATTTTTCTGCTTCAAGACAGTTTCACGGAGATTTAAATTCGCGATAACCAAATGTTCTTGTTTCTTACACACTTTAGACAAACTTGTTCGCGGAAATAAACTTCGCGATTTTGTACTCTACCGCGAAAGTCGCGAAGGTTTATAGCATGCAAACAAAAGCTGGTTTACAGTACCAACTCAGCAATTTTCAGCTATATCATAACGAAAACAAGTTAATTTTCAATAAGATTTTTCCTAATGCTCCGTGCTTAGCAGAAAAGTAACAAATATCAATTTCATAGTCTTTGGATTGGCCTGATCGGGGTTAGAACTCACAATCTGCCGCACTCAAGGCAAGCACACAATTATACCACCGATGCTGTCTTAAAATCCATGAAAACATTTGCATAACCACAACATTTACTTAAGAGTGGAGGTTTGGGCCTATAAAACTAGGTTAACCCCGCTACTATTTATAGAAGTACCTGTACCAAACAATAAAGTGAGCTGTCATGTATATGCATGTTAGTGTCACCACAAAAAGTCGTAGTATTTTTTGCATTTCATTTTATTCTCATTTGTTCAGACAGCGTGGTATTTTTTGTTTTTCACTTTATCTTTATACCTACCCAGCCACGGGATGAGGAAGGGATATCCTGGACCAAACGTCGTCTTTGGAGCATTTGTCCTCATGACAAGTTTAACTACATCTGGATGTGACAAGATAACAATGGGCTGAAAACAACTCAACCAGAAAACATAAAGTTTTTCACGTCGCTTTTGTATAAATTCTTCGTGCATTTGAAATAAAAATACACTGAAGTCTTCTATCTGCAATAAAACATGACATTTGTCATTTATACTAAGTTACATTATTTGATCTGACAATCGTAATTGTGACTGCATCATTAATTTTCAAAAATGGAAATATCGAAGTGTTTCAAAATTATATAAATTTTACTACTTATTATTGCTAATAGTAATAATAAATATTCGAAAAGGGCAATAATTATTACAAATTGTGCATGAAAATTAAATATAGCGAATACAGTAATGTTACAAGGTCCTCATATTGCAACATAACATATTCCTGAGTTGGTTTACATGCAGAAATTTTTGGATAGGCATTTCCTGCTTTTGGACAACTAAAATTTGGGGCTACTAGTCCAAACGGACAAGTTGGTAAAAATGTTAATGTCCAACCCTGAATATAAGAATCTCCATACACTATCAAATAACAATACAAAGTTTTGAGAAATTCCTATTTAAAATGTAGTACGAGTTACACATACAAACTTTTTGATGAAATATTCAAAGTCAAAAAGGCAAATAACTTGTTCAAAAAGGGTCCAATTTAAAACTGCTTAAATGAAATATTAATCTATGTGACTCTCCATTTGGTAATAAGCAAGAATACAAAGCATTAAAAACAAGAAGGATTTCCCATTTAAAATGTAGGTGTTGTCGATTGTAAAAACATTTGTGATAGACAGAAGAAGGAACGAAACAAAAGAGAGGGGAGAACAAACAATATTTATACTGTTAGAAGAAGAGCTTAAAGATACCAAAGAGGCAATCAGAATCCTTATATCAAAGAAGAACAGACAACACAATGGCCAAAAGAAACAGTACAAAAGGACAAACAATGGTCTACAAAACATACACATAAAGCTAAAGATCGAGTAACACGAACCCCACTAAAAACCGGGGGTGAACTCAGGTGCTCTGGTAGGGTAAGCAGTTCCTGCTCCACTAGTGGCACCCATCATGTTAGTTATTAAAGAAAAGAACTATCTGGGTTAACAAGGTCGACTATATAATATCTGTTCTCTTTGTCTACAATAAATATGACTTTACCTGTAATATATTACCAAAGAACCAGTGTGGCTTTGGTCCTGGTAATTTAGACAAAGCTTTGGTAATACCTCTGAGCCACTTCAAGTACTTATATATTCTAATTATAACATAGGTCACAACTAGGGTCACTGCACCAATAACAAAAGTCCATGTCAGGGTGCCCATACCTCTTCACTATGTTATACTGCAAAACACATAAAATAAAATATATTACAAATTATAACATGACTTCCTTCATTGGTTATATAAATTATGATGTGATAAAACTCCTGATATATTTTAATACGAACATGCGCATTGTCAAACAAATTATTAACCTCATTCCTAGATGATTTTATGTATTCATACAGGACCATGATACATGCAAACATAAAATGTTTGTTTTGTTTCTTTACTTATTTAATTTTTCTGTAAAAAATACTAAAGACTTTGACTTCTTCTGGCATCTTCTAGTGACATATATAGGGGTAAAACACAATAAAGGGCAATGCAGTGTTGCAGCAGAGCTGAACATTCAAGTACTGTTATTCTTAAAAGCAACATGTTTTCTATGATCTATAATGTCTGAAGTTGGTATGATGATTAAGATTACTCAGAATTACTTGTTATTTCTCTTTTTAATTAACATTTATTCACACAAGATTATAATTACACCCTTAAATATAGTTACATGGTTTTTGTAGTGTTCGTAACCATATTTTCTGTTCTGCAGTTTTTATTCTGTCTACAATTGTTCATATTTTGACTGATTATAACTACCGGTACTCTGTGTATTTTACATCTTCAAACATGAAAATATCAATCTTTTGACAGTGTTTTCTAGAAGATTTGTTTACTGGTTACGGACACTACAGATTTCTGATAGAAACATACCATTTGTATAAAGCCTAATAATTTCTCCAATTGATGTCTGATTTTCATGAATTTGGTATCAAATTAATCCTGATTAATTTTTCTTAAGATTTATATTAAAATAGTTTTGTTGTTTTCCTATTTTGAAAAGTAAATTTTGGTGTAAAAATAAACAAATTTCAAGTGCAACAGCATAACGCCTTATTTGTGCAAATTTTTCGGTACAATTTTGCTTGTTACTCAAAAACTATGAGAGATATCTTCTTGAAATGTTGTATGCAACTGCGGTGTTTCACCATCCAAAACATGATATTAAAGTGATACCTTTAAATTTAATGGAAGTAGGTTCATATTGCACACAACACACTACTTTTGAGTATGAGCCCTATATTGTGTTTCAGCCGATAGTTTACAAGGAACGTGGGGGACATTGACACAAGCTGGTTACCGATTTATTTTACGGTTTTGTAAGCATTTTACTTGTTTAAGTTGCTAAAATCATTGGAAAATATCAGTAACTTACTTGCAACACCATCTAGTTATCAGTATAAGAAAGACAACTGTAAGCAAGAAGGTTAGTGAATTTTGTAATGATATCCATTTTCATTACTGACTTCCACTTAAAAAAATAAGATCAATTTTTCTTACTAGAATCGAAATAATTCATGGTAGCCATTGTTTGTATTATGTTCTAGCATGGGTAACATTATTTTCGTTGCATTTTATCCCTCCCTATCACTTGGAATAACTTTTTTTTTTTTAAATAATGTTACCCATCTTAAAACTGGATACAAACTATGGCTTTCATGAATTATTTCTTAACAAGAACCAGAAACAAGAATTTCCTATGCCGGTCATGTTTGTTAATGGATCGGGACGAAATGGGCACTCTTTATAGAGGACCTACCATAGATGCTTCCTATTTTTTTTATAAATGTTATTTGTATTTATTTACATATACTGGAGTCCAATACGAATTCGTATGATGTTTGTGTTGTTAAAAACAAACGTTTCTTATTCAAAGCTGATTGTAAACAATTTAACATCTAATGATATAATGAATTATCTGTGTATTGTTATATTGTATGAATATTTTTATCGTGGTATGTATATTTGCATAAATATCATATCTTGACATTTTATCAAAGAGCAGACAGATTATCGCTGCTAGCAGACATATTATATTTTGACCTTAAAATAAATGATTAGGAGATTTATTTACAGAAAGGTTGAGTATCGATTTAGGCTCATATGTAGAGAGTACATTTATTGTTTGCTTGTATATGTATTGCTGTTGGAGATCTAGTTATCAAAAGGGGAGGGTTGTTTTCCCATTACCAGGTTTAACTCTGCCACATTTTTGTGCCTGTCCCAAGCCAGGACCTGGATTTCTAATGTCATATGTTGTGGTGTTTGTTGTGTTCAGTGAGTTTAGATGAGAGGTGATTGTTCCTTTTGTTCTTATTGGTGGAATTATAGTCCATCTCTGTTTAAACATTCTTTTCTTATATTGCAATATATGAGTAGACAACCTTCCCATTGATAGAACAAGTACCCGTGGATTCGGTCACGAATTAAAGAAAACCCTAAAAATGTATTATTAAATACATAACTGTCTTCTGGACTCATCTAATTAAACTGCTAGAGCGAATTGTATCCCTGTGACATAGTCCGAGATTCCTCTGCCGTCGGACGGCAGAGGAATCTCGGACTACCTGTGACATTGAAGTCCCAGTATGGCCTATATAGGTCAATAAATTATGGGAAGCACCCACTACCAATCTCGTTGAGATTTGAATATCGTAGGTATTTTGTGCTTCCCCAGTCCTAGGAATGAAATCGAAAATAGCACTGCGAGTCAAATCTTAACGAGATTACCCCCTCCCCCTTATTCCCCTTATAAACTGATCTATCAAATTTTATTACTAAATACAATGTAGCCTTATAAAAATATCGTTAAATCTGCACCTATTCCAACACTTCGGTTATCTAATTTAAAAACAAAATTTGCAAACGATAGTTGTTGACAATATAAGATTCATTGTATTTGTGATCAATATTATCTGGTGTTTTGACACTTGAGCTTGACTTACTTTAGATGGTGACAGTGAGGTCATGTGTACTAACAAATGTACTGGTTCTTTAAAGGCATACAGTAGCTCAAATTGATTTTTTTTGTTTATATTAAAAGTTGCCAATATTCGATGTTTTATACTAATAAAACGTTCTGAACAAGAAGCCAGGTTTAAAAAATATGTTATAATGTCGTAATTAATTAAAAGAATTTGATTGTCTGTTGATGAAATCGCGATTAACACACCTAATTATAAGCCAGCTTCTTTTCCGAAGTTTACAGGACACTGATAACTGCTATAAATAACCAGAAAACGTGTTGCAGGTAAATATTGGTTAGAATTAATATAATTTAAGAAATATATCTATGAAATTGGATCCCGGGGTAATTAGTTAATATTATATAATGGTATTAAGAATGACACTTAAAATCGTAAATACGTGATGAAATCAATAAAAACAAACCCAAACATATTGCATGACATGTGCTTTTTCTTCAGCCAACAATTTCGCACATGCGCAAACGCTTTACCGAATGAGGTCACTGTGTAGGTCATCAATGGCCATATGATTATATTCATGAATGTATGAATATTGATCAATATTGTGCCGGGTAAACATTGGAGTCTTGACTGGATGAAAGGAAATCAAACAGCGATGTATTTCCTTCGTTTTAGGCTATTTACGTACTGATATTATGAAAAATTTCCAACTGCTATTAGTATAAAACATCGAATATTGGCAAATTTTAATATAAAAAAAAAATTAATTCCGACATCTTGTATGCCTTTAAGGTAGAGACTGACACTAGTCACATGACTTTTAAGAATATTGAATAAAAATGTGGTAATAATTATTAATTATGTTTGCAGTATTTCTTACGAGGTATTTTGCTTTTTNAATTTTCTACATATGATTTGTACAAGTTCTCAAATTAAACTGAAATACAAATTTAATACAGTAATTTCTTGGCAATAATACATCATATGTGTAAAATGCTATATATATATGAAGCATTTCGTCAAGGGAGGTAATCATGTCTCAAATGATATTAGAATATGATGAGTTTTGCATGTTTTTGTTAAATATTGAAGTTTTTAATATCATGACCCCAGACTTTCTTTACACTTCTGAAAATAAAACAAAATGCACCATATTATATAAAAAATTTATAAATTTTTAATGACAGGATATTTCGCTATTCAAAAATTTTGAGGAGAATTTATACATTTCACATACAATGCATTATAAAAGTTGAAGATTTAAATGCTTTATATCTTGGAAATCAGTCTGGTGACCTATATTTTTAAATTAAATTCCTTAAAGTCTGCCACAAAAGCAATAAATCTGGCCAGTTTTAAGGAAATTCAATGACAAATTATTTTAGTATGAAATGTGGGTCTCTACCTTAAACGACTTGTCAAAATTCGTAAATCAGTTATCTCTCATTTCCGGTTGATAAAAAATGTGAAATTGGTAAACAATCTTATTTTTTTACTTATCATTTGCTTATAAGTGAATTCAACGATATAGCAGGTATTGAAAAACTGGCAGCTAAATTACTGACACTTTGGAATTCTATGCGACTATCATTGATCATCATTCTTTCATTGTCATTTTTACTATGTCACAGACACTAGACCACATGTTGGGATTTTGAATTGTTGTGTGTCATGATTTGCAAAAAATGAAGTGTTTGACAGACTTTATTTTTTATTTGAAATGATACTGTGACAATGCCTTTACTTGTTTGCTATTTTGCTATTATGAGTTCTTTTAATTTAAACTATTCATTTCCATGCATACTTTTGTTGTTTTTAACTGTTATTTATTGTTGTGCAGTGTACACTGTATAGTGTATGTCGGTCAAAAACTCTCTAGAGCTTGTGTTGTATTTGTTGTTTTGAAATGCAGACTTTAATAAAAAAAAAAAACATATCTTTATGCATGTTAGCTTACCCCAACAGGATTTTTTTTTATCCTGTCATCATTTTCCACAGTCACTTGAAGTTTCACAAATAAGGGAGGAAAATGCAGTGTGACTTTTTACCCAAATACAGCTTCAAATTATATTATTTCTATTATTTTGAGATGTTTTATGAATAGTTAATGATTTATTAGCTCCTCTATCGTTATTTTTTCATGAATTTCAACAAAATAGTCAGTTTTTACGGACAGTATCAAACGGCTACAGCATGTTCTAAATAAGCCGTCGGACGGCAGTGGAATCTCAGAGTACCTGTGACATTGAAGTCCCAGCATTGCCTATGTTTACCTGTTTCCAAGGTCTGGAATATGGGCTATTCAGCCCCTTGGACAATTATATAGGTCAATAAATTATGGGAAGCACCCACTACCAATCTCATTGAGATTTGGATATCGTAGGTATTTTGTGCTTCCCCAGTACTAGGAATGAAATCGAAAATAGCACCGAGAGTCAAATCTTAACGAGATTAACCCCCTCCCCCTTTTTCAACTTATAAACTGATCTATCAAATATAGCCTTATAAAAATATCATTAAACATCTACATCTACATTTTACGACAATCCATCAATGGTGATGATTACTTGTCGGGTGCAGCGCGAACAGACAAAAAGTTTCTAAAAACAGTGCAGATATAAACAGTAACAAGATAAAATTATATACAATAAATTTATTTACAGACTGAAGTTTGCTGTTTAGTAGTAATGGCTTTGGGCCAATGATTTAAATTGGTCCAAAGTGGATGCCATGAGTGTTGCATGTGGCAAAGAATTCCATAAGACAACTGTGTGTGGGAAAAAACTGTACTTGAAATAATTTGTTCTAATGTTGAAAAGTTGGTACTGTAAGATGTTAGAATTCCTGGTGTGCATGATGGGTTGTTTCACAAGATAGAGGTTAGGATTTATTGCTACTAGGTTGTGTGTGATCTTATACAACATAGTCACTCTATTGATGTTTCTTCTGTTTTCAAGTGTGTTCCAATTGAGGTGGTTAAGCATAGATGTAACACTCCTTGTGTTGTGATACCTTTTTGTTCCATATCGGGCTGCTCTTCTTTGGACACTTTCTATTTTATCAATGTGTTGCTTAGTATGAGGTGCCCAAATTGAAGAACAGTACTCCAGATTTGATCTTACCATGGATTTGTATGCCAGACTTTTAGTCTCTTCCTGTTTGATCTGTAAGTTTCTACGCAAAAAGCTTAGGATCTTATTGGCTTTTGCAGTAATGTTATTGATGTGTGTGTCCCATGACATATTGCTCGACAAAGTGATACCTAAATATTTTGCAGTATTTACTGACTCAAGTACGTGACCTTTGAGTGTATAATTGAATGCATGAGGTGTGTGTGATCTTGTTACACTTAAAGAATTACATTTTTGTGGATGATACTGCATACCCCATGTTGATCCCCAGAGTTCTAGTTTATTTAAGTCCATTTGCAGAGTGACACAGTCTTGGTGGTTTTCTATTGTTCGATATAAGATACAATCATCTGCAAATAAGCGTGTTTTAGAAGAGACTGATGCTGGTAAGTCATTAATGAACACAAGGAAGAGCAGAGGGCCAAGGACTGACCCCTGCAGAACACCACTGACAACATGCATTTGACTAGAAACCTCACCATCAAGAACTAGCCGTTGTTGCCTATTGTTAAGGAAAGCAGAGACCCAATTCCAGATGTTTCCCCTGATGCCGTAATTGTCTAATTTCCTCAACAGTTTCTTGTGGGGGACCTTGTCAAATGCCTTAGAAAAATCCAGAATAATTAGATCAGTTTGTTTACCAGTATGCAAGTTGTTTAGTAGTTCATGACTGAGTGTGAGTAACTGTGTTTCACAACTATGCTTTGATCGGAAGCCATGTTGACAATCAACCAAGATATTATGTTGATCAAGATGTTACTGACAACAATATGTTCAAGAAGTTCACAACATATACATGTTAAAGATACTGGCCTGTAATTGCTTGGCAAGTACTTTTCCCATTTCTTAAAGATTGGAATTACGTTTGCTTGCCTCCAATCTGTGGGTACCTCACCTCTGGATAAAGACGTATTAAATATAGAGGTTAGAAGAGGTGCAAATTCATGTGCATATTGCTTGAGAATACATGAAGAAATTTCATCAGGACCTGTGGCTTTGGATGGATCTAGATTGTTTAATAGTTTTTCAGTACCGTTGGCTGTAACTGTGATTTCAGGTATAGATGGATAATTGTCTGTGAGAGATGGCAGTTCTTCATTTTCACATTCTGGTGTAAATACAGAGTGATATTGTTTGTTTAAAATTTCTGCTTTTTGTCTTGTGTCATCAATAAGCATACCCTCTTGTCTCAAGGGTGCAACTCCTGAGCTGTCTTTCTTGGTGTTTCGTATATAATTCCAAAATTTTTTGTTTTTGTACTTTTTCTGAATTTTCGTCATAGCATATTATGTTTTCGAGATAGTTCCAGTATGCTCTTCTAGTTTCTTTCTGGAGTCTTTGCTTAGTGTATTTATATTGTTGTATTGTTTTTGTGTTTCTGTGTTGGTTCATTCTCTTGTACAGTTTGTTTCTTTTTCTGATCAGAGATTTTATTTCCTTGTTAATCCAGGGTAGCTTTCTTTTGGAGTTATTTACCATTTTGGTTGGAATAAATTCATTCATGATATCAAGAATTTTCTGTTTAAAGTGTTCCCAAAGATGGTCTACGTTGGGGTTTTGTTCTGTCATGAGGCTATTTAAATCTATTGTCTTCAGGTTTTTCACGAATTTTTTCTGTGTTTACTTTATTATAAAGAAAAACTTTTCTTGGTGGTTTGACTACTTTTCTGGGTTTTAAGTTGGCTTCAATGTACACTATTTCGTGATCAGAAATACCCGGTATCACTTCTATTTTATTTATTAGTGACCTATTACTTGTAAAAAATAAATCTAGTGTTGACTCTGAAGTTGCTGTAATATGTGTTGGCTTAGTAACAACTTGTTCTAAGTAATTGTTTTGACATATATCAAGTAATCCCAATCTATTCCTCCTAAATTAAAATCCCCTCCTAGCCAAATGGTTGCATTTTGGCTCTGTCTAATTCTATATATGTTTTTTTCTAAATGTGTTAGGTACTCCTCATCAGTTATTTTGGGTGGCTTGTAGAAGCTACCTATGTATAAATCAGGTGACCCTTTGATTTGCAACTTGATCCATAGTTGTTCGCTATTTTCTTCTGATTTCAGTTCAGATGGCTCAGAACTAAGATATTTTTTAGAAACTAGTATAAAAACCCCACCATGTGCATCAGTTTTACGATCGTTTCTGTACGGTATATAACCAGATGGAAAAACCTCTGAAGATTGAATGTCTTTATGCAACCATGACTCGTTACCTATAACTATATCTGGTTTTGTTGACTATATTAAATTTTCCAGATCATATTTCTTGTTTTTTATGGATTGGCAATTTATTACTAAAACTCGTAGAGGAGCATCATTTCTTTTATTTGCAGTGTAATTCCTTGGTGGTTGTTGTTTATGTACTGGTGATGATGCTGCAGTTGGACTACCAATTGAGTTTTCATTGAAGGAGGAGTCATTTAAGGTCTCATAGATGTTTGTGCTCACAAAGGTTGATGTGTCAAATAGACATGGCGAAAAGTTTGGTAGACCACAGAGATCACAACTCCAAGAAACATTATGTAAGCCCTTGTATATCATGGTGTTCATACCTATACAATCTTTATGGTACTAAGTGTCGCATGAATCACAACATACCCCTGCTGTTTTCCAGGTGACTGCTTTATTACAAGAACCAGAAGGATATCTTAGTGTTCTGGGACCTGGATTTGGTTCAGGGGCATATGAGTTTGCTAACAATATGGCGCAAAGATATAATAATACTAGCAAATCTGGTTTTAATCTTTTTCGTAGTACATGTTTGATGATGTAAAGTATTTCTGTAGCTATTTCAACATTAAGTGAGTTGTTTATAGCAAATCTGTATGATGTTATGGGTGATGGATAGTTTGCTTCACTGTAAAAATGCATTTCTGTTTGTACCTCATTTATGGGGATATGACTCTGAACCCCTATAAGTGTGGCTATTAGATGTAGCACAAAATAAAATGTAATGGGTATCTTGATGTTCATATTCCACTTTCAAAGCTCATAACTCCAGGATATATGTGTTGTGATAAAAGTAACGAGATCACAGTGCAAGAAGATAGACAGGTAATAAGGGTTAGTACAGATATCTTGACAAGTTATAATCTTCTCACGCTGGGCGACTCAGCATTGGTGAATTCCTAATGAAAAGCCATGTCTGTCTCATTACTCATGTCAGTCTGCAAGTTGGGACAGGATAGTAAGCCCCCACGATATGAATTTAACCTGTGTGCAAAAATCTAGTCTGTTTATTCCTGGTTTTGATTACTTCCGGTTTTCGGAAGTCTCGGGTCTAAACGTTGAGAGATTTGTTTTCAATAGAAATTTTTCAGCTTCGATCAAATAAGCTCATGTAAGGCAAAAAAGGGATAAATAGCATTAAATCATAATGGAATATGAACTCTATTTGTTACAATTTCAAGTAAGTATGCATAAGAAAAATGTACAAAAATCTGTGTTTTTCTCTCCCAATAAAAAAGAGGCTTGTCTCACAGTAGCTGCGGAACCGTAGCCCTTTATGGTCCTTTTTTTTTTTTTTTTTTTGGCGGACCATAGGTTGCAACATACCAGTCATAATCAGGTTCGATTACTAGAATCTGTAATTTAAATTAATTATGATCTAGCTTTCGATAACCCGTTAATATCAGAAACATATAAAATAATATGTCTCTGGTCATATATTGTACTGATATAACATGTAAAATGCATTTTTTGAAAAGCATTGAATTCATTAGTTTATCTGAAAACAAATATTCAGATGAATTATTTAAAGTAACTTTTACATTAAAATGTGAAATTTACTATTAAAATTATTCCATTAAAAAAAATCGGTTCAAAACATTAAGCATTCTTGCAGCGAAAAGTGAAGATTTAGAAAATTATATTCCTATGCTCGAGGCTACAAAAGATTTTGGAACACGAAATCATCGTAGTTGAAAAGGATAGCCGAAAGCGGGATGCATCACAGGCACTCGTATTCCGGACCCCTCCCCCCACTTTTCCTCATTTGGTCCCTCCCGCAATTATGGTATGGATCTTTGTCTGGAAGTACATTGTACATCTTAGAGCCATATATCCCTATTTTACAACATTTAGTGTTACAACTTTCTCGTTCTACTAA
>MJUT01001295.1:334048-347608 GCA_002080005.1 Gigantidas platifrons | reverse complement strand
CCCCCCTGGATCCGCCCCTGGCATCAGTCAGAATGTTGTTAGCATCGAAGTGTCTCATAATGCTGCTGTGTATGATATGCTCTAGATCAACTCTGGCCATCATCTCAGCATTAGCAAAGCGCATACGTAATGGAAACAATAGGGTAACACAGTGCACAAATAAACAATTACTCGTAACAGTTTTTGGTAGGACCCGGGTTCAGTATACTTAAATTATCTTAACCATGCTTATTTGAAATTAGAGTTATCTCCCATTAAATTCTTCCTTCAACGAAAGCACTCAAAGCTTCGTGGCAACAATTTCTAACTATTTAACAATGTTTAACAACGTTCCAATTTATGTTGCAATCCTTTTATTGATATTTATACAAACAAATGCACATGATAAACAAGACGCAGAGGTGTATAAAACAACACAACAATCTCAACAAGAGTTTGGAGAAGCTAAACCCGTCAGGTATCGATATTGATCAGGGTCGACGTCGTCTCGTGGTGCTTCCACGGGTGCAGTGACATTTTGTTCCTATTATTAGGATAAACCACCAAGGACGGTGTAGAATATCACAATGCACTGTCATGCCACCCCAGCAGATTTTGGCTTTGAATCATGTAACGCAAATTAATAAAGTTGAACAGATACAGGTTAGGGAAACGGTTATGATGGTGTTTAATGCCATTTTCAACAATTAGAATATATCATATTTTTGGAGAAAACCAAATGCCTTTTGCAAGTCACTGACAAACTTTTATCACATAACGTTGTATAGATACGATAACGTAACCCTCATTCCGCTTGTGCTCCATTTAGGGTTACAAATCGATCCCATTCAACGTATGGGAGCAGGGTAACAAGACAGTTTGGCACCAAGACATTTCGGCACCCATTGAAAAGGACAGTTCGGTATCGGGACAAATCGGTACCGCATTTTCTTTCAAACAAACGTGATAGCTTTTTTTTTTAAATCAAAGAAAGTTAAAAAAAAAAAAAAAAAAAGAGCTAAAAACATCAATGATCGTTTAAATGCAATCAAAACATAATTGATTTAAATATTCTTTAAAAGAAGCCATTATTAACTCTCTTAATTAAGATCAAAAGCATTTCGAAAATTGAGGACAAGAAATATGAAGTGTTTATGCATGCACTCCTATGACTTACTTTTTATATAAATGTCATACCTGGCATAAATTCCATAAACAACAGACTCAACTGAGTGCAGTAATTTAAACGAGGGGGATTTTCCACAAGTATTCCGTAGGGTTAACATTGGAGTGAAAAAGGGGTATATAATCCTTAAACACAATTATTAAATGATAAAATATACAGAAAAAAGGATTACAAAACATCAAAATCACAATTCTTGCCATAATATTATACAAGGCAAACATTAACATTACCAAGAAGACAAATAATATGAGCCGTTTCTTTTCATCAATAACTAAACGTGGATCAGGATTAGAATCGGCATGATCAGGATCTTTTCCGAAAATTTGGAATTGGTTCAAGGCTATTGGAAGTTTTATACGAAAAATCAAAGAATAAAAAACCACAAGTGCCGATTTGTCTTTTTGAGGTGCCGAATTGTCCGGGTGCCGATTTGTCTTGTTGCCGAAATGTCTCACATAGGTGCCGATTTGTCCCGGTGCCGAAGTGTCTAGAATTCTGGGAGCAGCGCCCGGAGTGATTCACACCGGGCGGTTTTTTGTCCTAATTCCATTGTAAGTGGTTGGAAAAATTAACGGGGGTGAAAGATAAATATATTTAGGTAAACCTTGAGGTGTTAAATAATCGCTGCAGAAATCCATGGTAGACTTATATCCATCTGAAAATTTGAATGCATGAAATCTTCTTTCTGTCCAACATTTTGTTTACAAGTTGCTAGTTCACGCGCACTTGCCTCGTTTTTGAGATATCCTTATTTGGATCAATTTTATAGTAAAACCGACTTTTTCGTAGTAACAGTTTCCATATTTGGCATATATGGATAGGCTCCACCCATCGCGAGAGTCTACGTAAGGTGTTATGGCGGACAAGTAACAATTTTCAAATACGAAACCGGTCTTGAAGATAAAAACAGGGATTGTAACACTTATTTTGTATCACCATTACTTAAAAATTGTTGGGAATAATAAGATATGACCAGATATGCAAAAAGAAAGTTGAAATATTCACGGAACGAAAATTGTAATTTGCTCCCATACATGTACGTTGAATGAGATCGATTCGTAACCCTAAATGGAGCACAAGCGGAATGAGGGTTACGTTATCGTATCTAAACGTTGTATAGAATGCACCTCACCATGAGCGGGACTCGAACTCACAACTTTAGTGGTGATACGCATTAATTGCACAGGTAGTTGTAAATACAATCTGCCATACGATCTCCACCACCACAGTCCCTTTTACAGACACAGTCACTGCAAAGGAGTCCAAAGTTACATCTATTGGGTTATGCGTTAAGATCGCTGCACAATGGGAAATTATTACCACGGCATAGCAGTGGAACCGTAGGTCTTTATGGTCCTTTTTTTTTTTTTTAAGATATGGCGGATCTATGGTACACCATATCTTAAAAAACAAAAGGACCATAAAGAGCTATGGTTCTGCAGCTACCCATGGCATTGCCCAGCAAATTTACTGCAGACTCCTTTGTCTTACAATTCTTTAAACATTTCCAATCCATTTACTTTTAAGATAATTTTTTTTATTTTGAGTCACATTTTGTCTGTAGTATTCTCTGAAATTGTAATTCAATCATTTGACTATTTATTTCAATGACATGATTTGTATACAATTATTAGAATAATGTACGTAACCACGGCTGAAGTGACATGACCTACAAGCAGAAGTTTTATATGTAAATTGGTAGTGCCGCGATGCTCCATCTATGCTGTTGATGTTAATAAGTAAACTCAGTGTTTTAAAGCTCTTCTCATTTGATTTTTTTTTAGATATTTGCTGTATGATGTTAATCCTGGAGAAGGATTCAATCTTCGGCGTGATGTCTACCTCAGAGTTGCCAATCTAGTCAAGTTTTTAAATGAGGATGAGCCGTGGGTTCTGGTTCTACCTCCGTGGGGTAGATTATATCATTGGAAATCTCAAGATCTCAACCAGATTAAGATCAAATGGTCTACATTTTTTGATCTTGCCAGTTTACGAGAACACATTCCTGTCATGGAGTTTGAAGATTATTTAACTGGTATGTATGGGAGTGCGGATATCTAAGTTTAATTCTAACATGACCTCCTTCTTTCACTTTGTTGACAAAGGAGCGAGTTATCCATTCGGTATAATCTCATTAGCGCATGCGCCGGTGAATGTGACTGACATTTCCATTGGCAGCATATATTGTTTGCGACATTTTCCGCAAACGTACATGTAAATATAAATTACCGTCTTCCAATCAAAGTATACTACATCGTATTTGCACTCTTAGACATATCAGAATCGAAATGATTTATTTCTTAATTAGATTGTTAAAATAACAAAAAGAAATACAAATATTTAATTTTAATTATATTGTGAAATAATACACAGTTGCAACTTGTTGCATATGGGACAGCTGGTTTTGCCTCAAAATTAATCTGAAAGCTACAAGTAACAGACCAGTTTTTGGAAGTTGTTGCCATGCAACATACTTCCTATGTTGTCACCCAATTCAATAGACAAATAGCAAAATCAAAGGCGGATTCAGAAAGGAAACAAGGTGTAAATTGACAATATAATCCATCTATCACAATAGCTGTTCATGCTTATCATCACTATTTTTATAGTTTGGAACAAATATTTGTACTAAATAATTAATTTCAATCTTTAGATAAATGGGGAAACGACATTTATTGGCTAAAAAGATCTCACTGCGCGTAAATATACGATTCTACTTTCATTTTATGGTTACGTAACCAAACATTGGTTTACCTTCCACCGGATCGACTGTCCGGTGTAAAATACTGGGTTTGTTGTATAAAAGAGCCCTGTTTGATATCCAATTTGTCCATAATTTATTTTGATTAAAACTAAAGTGAAACGCCAGATCAAAACTCTNGACAAATATTACAAGCTTTTTCCTGATTAAGACAAATGGTTGAAAAGATCCACTATTTTTTTTTATTTCTCCGTGAATTTAAATAAAATACTTTGCTTTATTTATGTTAAAAAAAATCTACAAAATGTTTACTTCAAAGCAGATTTTTTGTAACCTATTTAGGGAAGCCTTCTCTTAAGTCTTTGACTCATTCCTCATTGGGGAATTTGATTTTAATTTCTATTTATTTTCACTGAAGTTTAATTTTTTTTTTGGAAAGAGATGGTGACCTCTGAAAACCTGTCTGGCTTTCAATTCCAAATATTATAAATAAGTATGCATTAAATGACTTTATAAGTTTTAGACAAATTAGGACACAATTGACTAATTGAATAAGTGCCTTTCAGGACGAAAGGCCTGATGAATTTATATGAGTTAGGTCATTTGACCGTAGTATAATAGAATTCAGCTGAAACCCTGTTATAGCATCCAAGCAAGTGGAGGACCAAGTCAAGGAAATGAATGAGCACAATTTAGCTATGGAGGAAATGCCAAGTAGTGAAGACACATGTCACAGTCAAATGCCCTTACAGTCAAGTGTCAAATGCCCTTACAGTCAAGTGCCAAATGCCCTTTACTGTCAAGTGTCAAATGCCCTTACAGTCAAGTGTCAAATGTCCTTACAGTCAAGTGTCAAATGCCCTTACAATCAAGTGTTAAATGCCCTTACAGTCAAGTGTCAAATGCCCTTACAGTCAAGTGTCAAATGCCCTTTACAGTCAAGTGTCAATAGCGATTTCTCGTCAAGTGTAAAAATCCTTTTACTGTCATGCGTCAAATTCTCTTTACAGTCATGTGTCAAATGCCCTTTACTGTCGAGTGTTAAACGCCCTTTACTGTCAAGTGTCAAATGCTCTTATCTGTCAAGTGTTGATAGCCCTTACTGTCAAGTGTCAAATGCACTTATCTGTCAAGTGTTAATAGTCCTTACTGTCAAGTGTAAAAATCCTTTTACTGTCAAGTGTTTGTTGAAAATTTTGAAATTTCATGAAATTTTGGAGAAAGTGCAATTGGGTAGCACTCAACTAATTCTGTCAATGACGGAAATAAACAAACATACCTGTTAACCTCAGAGATTGTGTATGTGGGAGATCTCCCACATTCCAACTATTTAATGTGGGAGATTTTGCGTGACGAACTTTTTCACACTAAAATTGTTAGATTAAAGCAAACAAAATTTACTGTACAACTTTTATTGTTGTTGCTGAGCAACATTACTTCAAACCACTTTGGTAGGACAATACAGCTTGTTTTGCTCATCTTAGAACAGAGTCACTTGGTTCGTACTCATAACACAACAAGTTTTGATTTTGCTTTGCACATAATAAAGAACAAAGTGTGTCATTGTTCAACTCAGATCTCATATCTGTCTGGATTTTATTTTAACATAGAAAAAATTCTCTCTGGGTCTGCATTTTTAAGATTGGTTGATTCCCTTGTTGAAGCAACTGCTTTTTTTGTGTGAATCTCCATCAGCATGTCTTTTAATATCATATACACCACCATGGCTGACACTAAAATTTGTAGAACAAAGTTTGCAAAATGCCATATCATTCCCAAAAGAAGTAGGCTGCACCCAATTGTATAATTTTATCCAGTCCTCCAAGAATTTGCAATAATGTTTCTTTTTCTTTGAAGAAGGGGTGCTAGGTCCTGAATTTCAACGTCTCCTTGATTGTGACATAGTTGAACTGTATTTTTTTTAAAGTTTTTTTCGTATTTAAGTAAGTAATTGAACGATACTCGCCTTCAAATTTTCTTTTTTCACAATTTTGATTCGTGTAGTTATCCATTCGATATTGTAAACAACTTACATTATCGGCGTTTCTAGTAAAAACCGAGAGAATTCCGAGTAACAATCGGCTGATTCACGCAAATGTTTTAATGATCCAGCTGATAAAAACAACAAAAATGGCGTCCAACTTTTCGATTTTAATCAAATTTATGGTCGCGGGAGATAATGTGGGAGAAGTATTTCAAAGCTGGAGTTTTTAGTCTCCCGCGCGGGAGGCACATTCTTTGCGGGAGGCCGAGCTCAAAAGCGGGAGTCTCCCGCGAAATGGGGGAGGGTTAACAGGTATGAACAAATGTTTTCCCGAAGTCAATGCATGTTTTTCCAAGTCAATACATGATTTTTCAAGTCAATACATGTTTTTAAGGAAGACCATGTGACTATTTCTTGACCAATAAGGATGTTTAAATAATATCAAATAATAATAAAAATTGTTACCAAATGATAATGTTTGACAAATTTTTTCCAAATTCAATTCAATGAAGCCTGGTACAGGATTAAGGTTGGGATTTATTTATGTGATCTGCGAAAAAATTCAAATACTATTGAACATAAAACATCATCTTGTTTGGAGTGATTCTTCAATAACTGTTTTAGTTGCTTCAAATGCTTAAATGAGCATTAGTTACGATTTTGACCCCAAAAAAATCATATGCTTTGGAAATTGGTAAATAGCATTAAAATGATGAAATAAAGGTAAATATTTCACATTAAACAGCTTATCGAACCACTTTCCGCCTTTTGAGAACGAAAATTACCATCGATTGATTATTTGCTTGCAAGCAAATAATTTCACCTCTCTTTTTCCGTATGCAATTGACCTTACTAGTGACAGGTAAAAACAAATAATTTGTATTTTATCGCTTATTAACTGCCAACTTGCATGGTTCTTTGTTTGTAATTAACACCGACTAAAATCAGATTCACAAGAAATAAGTGCATTGTTGTACTGATTTAATGACGATTCGACAAACTCTGTAAACAATGTCGATAATTATAGCGGACCCGCTGTTAGTTTACCCATGTTTCAATTGGTATTGTGTTAGGGGTTTAAAAAACTCCAATTGGAACTGATCTATTGAAGAAATACAATTGCCTTTGTTTACAGGTGAATCCTATTGTTGGACATTCAAACTTCTTATTGTATGACTGGAAGAGAGAAGTCAATCACCCATTGATTAAAACTCTCCAGAAAAAAATTCAACTCATCTTATATTTGTATAGATGTATATGTACATGGCCTATAGAAAGAAATACTATCATTACCATTGCATAAGGTGCATTGGTGCATAATGTGCCTTGAAATCTCCAGAAAAAAAATAGTTTGTGTTTATAATGCCATTTTAAGTATATTTTTGACATTAGAGAAATAGGAAAAAGTTTAATTTTGAAAATTATTTGCCACAAGTAATAAGATTCATTCTGGTTGCAAATAATCTGGATATATGGTTAAATATGTGTATTGAGAAAACAAAACAAAAAAACTTGGTTTTTAATTAAATTGTTTTCTAAAAATCAAACATTATTCAGTGGCCGACGTGGTCATGATCATATGGAAGTTGGATTTACAACTACCTATGCAATAGTGCATATCACCACTAAAGTCGTGAGTTTGAATCCTACACATGGTGAGGTGTACTCCATACCCATACAACATTATGTGATAAAGTTTATCGTTGACTTGAAGCAGGTCTGTGGTTTCTCCGGGTACTCTGGTTTCTTTTACCAATAAAACTGACAGCCACGATATAGCTGAAATATTGTTGAAAGTGGAATTAAACACCATGACCCTAACCCATAATAGATTTAAAAATGGCATTATAGACAAACTAGTTTTTTTTTTCTGGAGATTTCAAGGCCAAGAGGAGGTGCCCATTATGCACTAATGCGCCTTATGCAATGGTAATGATAGTATAATGTCACTATTTCTTTCTATAGGTCATGTACATATACATCTATACATAGACATAAGATGAGTTGAATTTTTTTCTGGGTAAACTAACAGCGGGTCTGCTATAATAAGATGGTGTCCATTTCTTGATCGATCTCAAAACACGACCAGTTGCACATTATTTCCCCGATGCCCGTACATTTCATAACATTTATATGTTACAGAAACACGTTTTATTAAGGCATCAATCATATCTAATAATTTTTATGAGTAACAAAAATTTACGATTTGGCAGATAATGCCCCTTTAACAGTTATTGTAAAACAAATGAAATATTGTTACATGCAATAAAAAAACCCACAGAAAGCAACAACTTCCATCAGTGCTTTCAGCACTTTGATTTATTTCATGTCATCCAACCAAACCACTCTTCAAATTTGAGGTGAATCGGTTCAACTATAATACCATTTGTAGACAATATTATGTTAAATTAAGATCAACTGCATGGAAAATTTTACTTTAGTCAAATATTCAAGTTATATGTGATAAATAACGTTAGAGAATACCAAAGGGGCAATCAGGAATGCACTATCCAGAGAAACTTGCAACATTGAGTATACAAGACGGAGGAAGAAAAACAAAACAAAAACACGACACATTATGTGTTCGACATCTCTGTACGCAAGCAAACACAAGCAAACACCAATAACGTAAATAAGACATGAACCCTCCTAAAAAGAACTAGAAGTAAAGAGGAATCAAACATCATTTTAATATGGACATCACAATACGGAATTCAAAACGTAAAGAAATTAAGCCAACAAAACTTAAATAAATATGTTTATTTAACCTACAGTTATGGGTGAAGAAGTAATAGAAGAAGTATATTACCTGCAGCGTTACGCAGAAGGATGGACTGATGGGAAATGGGAACAAAGAATGGACATCAGAGATTGTATTGATCGAGTACCTTACAATAAGGTTTAGCTTTTTAAATGATGACTACAAACTTTTTATTTACACATAATGGAGGGTTAGGGTTAGGATTATGGTGTTTAACACCACTTTCAACAATATTTCAGTTTATTGATGGAGGAAACCGGAATACCTGGAGAAAACCACCCACCTGTCACAATTTAGTGAAGTTACTGACAAACTTAATCACGTATTATGTTGTATTGAGTACATCTCGTCATGACCAAGATTCGAACTCACAACGTTAGTGGTGATAGGCACTGATTGTACATGTAGTTGAAATTCCAACCACCATGCGATCATGACCAACATGACCTCTACACATAATGGAAGGTGGTCTAGGAAACATTTAGTTATTATTCCAGTGGCGCTAGGTGTCAGGGTTGGGGGGATTAAGTTTGTACCCATGTCCTTAAGCAGACTGTCCGTCAATACCTACATGTACATGTGCATATCTGTCCTACATATCAATAACAGTAGTTGTCTCTGCAAACCTATGTCCGGTCCTGCATAAAGGTTTCTGTGCAATAGTGAATGTTCCCCCTACATTTCCTTTAGCAAATCATTTGGAATTTATGCACAAGGTGAGAGACTATAAAAAGCAGTGAACTTGAACCCTTTTTCCATTCTGGAGTCCTTCCCCTTGATTTGCAGGAAAATACAAATTTCTCCGGTTTCCATTTTATTGTTAAAAATTTACATGAGCAATAGAATATTATGGGTACTATTGTATTTTTAATTTCTTGTCAACAAAATTTACATTTATTTTTTTAGGATGAAGACGGTAAATGGAGAGGCTGGTTCTTTGGTTATGAAAATGTTTATGCCAAGAAGTTTATATGCCTATCTGTACAGAGTGAAGCTGGTTACATGAAATCATTTTTAACAAAGAATGTAACATCAAGGTAACTAATTAAAACTAGAATTGTCTCTCTTTAACCACATTTTTGAAGTGTTGTGTATTTATTATTAACAATGGTTTCTGATGATCATGTCCCCATTTTACAAATTTCAGTCACTGTAAATACAGAAATTATTGCGTGCATTTATTATTGCGATTCCTCAACCGCTGGCAAAAATGCAAGGTTTAATTATTGCGACGCGCCAAGATAGAGAAGAAAAAAAATTGATGTAAATTTTTATCTCAACGTGCGTTTTCGTTTTCGTACTTGTATGTCGTTAATCCCCTTGTAAGCGACGTGTCATGTTTACTTTTAATTAAAGTGAATACACATATCCCTTTGTACACACATTTTTCACGTGATTGAGAATCTAGAAAGCTTTCCACATGTTGGAAATGTATTATCGATCAAAGCGTGCATGTGGGGATCTAGAAACTTTTGTAACAGGTGAACTTTAGTCACGTGCCGAGTCGACAGTAATTGAACATCCGAAGGCTTGGGGCTTGGCTTGGGTGATATAAAGGTTAATGAAATTTCAAAGAAAGATCAATTGAAGTGTTCAAAATAAATAAGTAAACAAAAACGGCAGTTTAAAAGAATTATGGCTTGTATGAATCTTTTATTTGAACAAGCTCAGTTTAACAAACACATGTTAGTCGGCTTTTTTTCAAAGTGATATTTTAAAATAAAATATTTGCTCAATTAACTATACGGTAATTAGAAATGAAAAAAATGCCATAAATAGATGAATTTTGGGGGGAGCAATCATTAACGTTTCAACATGTCTATGTGGAAGTTTGTCACTAAGAAACGCGCTCCAGATGACATTGTCTTATGTCTACCAGACCCTGCAAAAGCTACAAGCAACGAAGCTGCTGATAAAATGAAAGCTGCTAATACCGAGATCGTCAACGCCCTTGCCACCGACAAAACGACCATGTCCACCAAACGTGGGGTTAAAAGAAAAGCCACCAATAACCACTACACACCTGAGGTCCGTGCCAAAATAAAATAAAAATCGGACATTTATTAACACAGTTTTAAAATAATTAGATCGATTAGAAACTAAAATATTTTTGATCTACCCTTACGACGAAAAAACATCGAATGAAACTGACAAGTCATTATTTTGAAAAACATTGAAACACAGATGTTTAAATACACACTTTATTTGTGTCCCTAGACATATCTACACAGGAAATTGTAATCAAAACAATCAATAAACATGTACACGCTTCACCGCTTCCTAGGTGTCAGTAATCTATAACATGCACCTGTCGATCTTACCTGTGTAAGGAAAGGGAGATAAATCAAACAGAAACTGGTCAAGAGAATGAACATTAATTAAAAAATGTGAGGTTTAATTATTGCGATCGCTGACCAGTCGCATTTTTAGCATTAATAAAAACATCGCATTAATTTCTGAATTTACAATATGTTATGGCCGTGAGTTTTAATTGGAGAATACCCAACAACCTTCTTCAGGTAATAGCCATGTTTATTTACAAACAGATCAACACCAAGCATTGTGATTGTTTAGCCAGTGGTGAATCTGGTGGGTTTGTCAAATGACTTGTTATCAGAATACTGTATGGAAGTCCCCCTCTAACAAGGCCACCCCTTTTGCTGTGAAAAGTTACCTCTGTTGGGAGGGACAATTAAGTAGTATTTTACTATCTCAGTACATCTGACCTGACAAAATGGGTAGTTTAATAAGAGAAGGGACTATACTGTAATATAGTCATGAAATATAATAGCTCTTGTATACTTTATTTTTATGGAAAACCAACATTTTTTTATGAAATGGATGCAATCTTACAAAAAAAATCTTTTTTTCTTTTACTATTTCGGTACATCTGAAATCTGGCCTGACAAGAGAGGTGGTCTTTTAAGGGGGGAATTACTGTAAGGAAATTTGATAGCACTTTGTATACATTACTATTACGGACAACCAACTACTTTTTTTATGAAACAATATGGAAACTTAACAACAAGACTATGTTTTAGGTCTGTAATGTTAGTTCGAGCTGAGACACTGCTCCATGATAGATATGGGAACTCTGTTTACTGGGCTGTGAGTAAAATTATATCCTTTGGGAACTCTGTTTACTGGGCTGTGAGTAAAATTATATCCTGTGGGAACTCTGTTTACTGGTCTGTGAGTAAAATTATATCCTGTGGGAACTCTGTTTACTGGTCTGTGAGTAAAATTATATCCTGTGGGAACTCTGTTTACTGGTCTGTGAGTAAAGTTATATCCCAAAGGTTTATAGGATGGTAATGGCCTTCTCAATTGTATACTAAATGCTCGTATGGAATAGTGTCTATAATGCTCCAGCATGGTACTACATGTATAATACTTCTATTAGCATTTTTTTTTGCATGATATTTTCAGTTTTTGACAACTTTTTATCCGAGTATCAAATCTTGTTTATAGGGCTCTTGGCTATTTATTCATTGACAGATTCAAGGGGATATAGGATAGGGTAATGGTGTTTAATACCACTTTCAACAATATTTCAGTTAGATCGTGGTAGCCAGTTTTATTGGTGGAGGAAATCAGAGTACTTTGAGAAAACCACCAACCTGTCACAAGTCATTGATAGATTCAAACCAGCTATATAAGGACAATATCTTAATCATAATTTTTGTCTTTAATTTAAGGAGTTATGTCCCTTTTAAAAATATAAAAATGTTTTGTTAGCCACTATTAAAATATTTCCTTAGCAGATTACTGAAGTTTTCATCACAAATTATAGTAATAAGGTAACTCAACTGGTGCATCTCAGATGTTTTTGTGATTTTTTTTTTTTCATGAATCTCTATGTAAGCAGATACATTGTAACTAGCATGGTAGTACAGTAGCCCCCTATTATAAGGTCCCACCCACCAATGGCCACCTCTCTTATCAGACCAGATTTCAGATGCACTGAAATAGTAGAATAACACAAAATTGTCCTCAATAAAGGCCCCTTTTTTATTGCAGGCATGATTGCTTTTAAATAAGGAAACTACTCTACACAGTTATATAAGGTTTTTGGACTGAAAGTTTTTTTGGGGAAACAATTGTAACATCCTGTCACAAGAAACTCTTTGTTTTACAATTTTGCAGGGTAAGACCCTCGTGTCCCTAATACCTCACTACCTAATACTTACTTTGATTTTCAAGTCTCAAGCTGTTTATTTTTTTCCCTATAAGAATGTGATGCTTACCCATGTTAAAACTGCCAACAAATTATGGCTTCCATGAATTAGTTTGATTCTAATGTGTCTTAACAGTACAAACATGGTGGTAAAACAAGGACAATACAATACAAATATAAATTTTAATCTCATAGATTTGTACTGTATGAGGCCAGCCTTAAAAATATGTTTGTTTCCCCTTTCCGACCCTAGCCTGAAAGATCTGGGTCGGTAGGTAGGTGAATTTTTTTTTTATCAAGCATGATTCTGCAGGCAGACAGACAAATTGATTTCTAGACACCCAATATCTTTGTTTATTGTCATATTATCTGTACAATTGTAATCAAAGAATGTAATTTATGCTGTCCCTTGTCACAGGCTTGTGGAATCTTGTTGGAAAATTTATCGATTGTCAGAAACTGATATCTTTGTATGTTGGCAACAGTTGGGCCATATCAATGAAAAGATTGAAGACTGAACAGTTTTTATTTGACTTTCAAGAGAAAACATATTTCTTTTTTTATTATTTTAAGGGGTTTCTTTTGGGAATTGGTTTCCCACTCTGTTTACATGTGTTATAAACAGGTAATACAATTTCACATAACGTAGCTTCAAACTCAGAAATGCTTCTACGAATATTCGGGACTCTAGGTTTTTTTAGTAATAATGACTCACGGTACGCTCCGGAAGAGTATTACATAATATGAATCCAATGCCGGAATCGGACACGAA
>MJUT01001295.1:309224-334013 GCA_002080005.1 Gigantidas platifrons | reverse complement strand
AAAAAATCACGGAACGGGCTGTAAAATTTTTTCAGTCGCGCCGATTTCGGAGAGTCGGTCGCAAAGGGGAAACAAACAATATTTTAATTTAGGCCTGACACACCTGAGGCCTTCATTCTCTCACAAAGGCTGTCATGGTTGTGATCGTATGGTAGTTGAATTTATAACTACCTCTGCAATCAGTACCTATCCCCACTAACATTGTGAGTTCGAATCCTGCTCAGGTGAGGTGTACTCAATACAACATTATGTGATTATATGTTTCAATGACTTAAGACAGGCCGGTGGTTTTCTCTGGGTACTCTGGTTTGCTTAACCAATAAAACTGGCCTACACGAAATAGCTGAAATATTGTTGAAAGTGGCATTAAACACCATTACCTAAGCCAAGCCATACTCTGACAATTCTGTTAAGCTGTGAATTTTACCTTATTAGGTCTGTAATGTTTGACAGAGCTGAAGCCTTCATACTCAGACAATTCAGTTAAGATATGAATTTTACGTTAATAGGTCTGTAATGTTTGACAGAGCTGAGGCCTTCATACTCAGACAATTCAGTTAAGATATGAATTTTACGTTAATAGGTCTGTAATGTTTGACAGAGCTGAGGCCTTCATACTCTGACAATTCTGTTAAGATATGAATTTTACGTTAATAGGTCTGTAATGTTTGACAGAGCTGAGGCCCTTATACATGGACAATACAGTGAGTTTAGCTCTATGTTTTGGATAGTAAGTCACAGTTTAATATTCCAAAACTACTTTTTTTTTTATTTGTGTTAGATTACAAGAGAAAACAATAGAAATGTAGGAATATGTTTATCCCTTGGAACCTAGTTTTGGAGTCTTTTTTGAAATTTTCAAAATATACATACACGCATTTTTTATGAAGTGACTTAAAGTAAGTCATGGTGGTTGTCTGCAGTGTTTGGCTTTTTTATTTATATTTGGATTTAAAGATACATGATGCACAGCCACCTACTTCTAAATTGAGGAACTATTTGTTGAAATTTAGTTTTGGAAAAATCCCCCCTTTTTAGCTCACCTGACCCGAAGGGTCATGTGAGCTATTGCTATCACTGGGCGTCCGTCTGTCGTTAGCTTTTTGCATTTTAATCAACTCCTCTAAAACCACTGGGCCAATTTGAACCAAACTTTGGTGGAATGGTCCTTGGGTCGTCCCCTTTCAGAATTGTGTCAGACAATCCCCCCCCCCTCCCGCCTACCAAGATGGCTGCCATTACTAAAAATAGAAAATTCAGCAAAAAATCACTTAAAAATTATCTTCTCTGAAACTGCGGGGCCAATTGGACCCAAACTATGGTGGAATGGTCTTCAGATGGTCCTCTTTGAGAATTGTGTCCGACGACCCTGGCCGCCAACCAAGATAGCCGCCATTACTAAAAATAGAAAATTTGGCAAACAAATCACTTAAAAATTATCTCTTCTGAAACTACTGGGCCAGTTGGGCGCAAACTATGGTGGAATGGTCTTTAGGTGGTCATCTTTCAGAATTGTGTCCGACGACCCTGGCCAAGATGGCCACCGTTACTAAAAATAGGAAATTCAGCAAAAAATCACTAAAAATTATCTCCTCTGAAATTGCTGGGCCAATTGGGCCCAAACTATGGTGGAATGGTCTTTAGGTCATCCCCTTTCAGAATTCTGTCCGACGACCCGGCTGCCAGCCAAGATGTCCGCCATTACTAAAAATAGAAAATTTGGCAAAAAATCACTTAAAAATGATCTCCTCTGAAACCGCTGGGTCAAATGGGCCCAAACTGGTGAAATGGTCTTTAGATGGTCTGCCTTCAGAATTATATCCGACAACTCCGCCCGCCAAAGAAGATGGCGGCCATTGCTAAAAATAGAAGATTCGTCAAAATTCACTTAAAAATTATCTCCTCTGAAACTGCTGGGCCAACTTTGAGCCAGGTGAGCGATTACAGGCTCCTAGGAGCCTCTAGTTTATTTTTTCAAACTATTTCTAATTGTTTTCACTTGTAATCTTTTTTAAGATACTTTTTTCAGATTACATTAATATTTGCATAAATTACAAATTTGCAGACTACATGCATTTAAATTTAAAACCAAAGCGTAGAAAATATTAACATTATCTGCCCTCTGGTAAGTAATACTTTACTTCAGGATATGATTATCTCCCTTAGGTCAGTAATGCTTGTAGGAGCAGAACAAGTGATACATGGTGAATATGGACAACACAGTACGATGTACTGGAATGTAAGAGATTTACATTTGATGCTGTGGAAAGGAGCACTTTCTTTTTTTCCCTTCTTTATTTAACACAATCCACATTTTGCTTAACATTTTTCATTGAAAATTAACTTATTCTCTTGATATACCTGAAATATTGCTGAGTTGGTGTTAAACAACAATCACTCACTCTCATGTTAAGGACTGTTACAACATTTAGAAAATTAAAGAAAATTCACCACAAGTTGTGACAGTATTAAAATTATGCACAGATTATGAGAAAAACATGTGTTATTCGTGAAAGGACCATTTACTGTGCATTAAAGGGAAATAACTCTTTAAAAACATGTGACAATGTTTAATTATTAGAATCAAGTCGTCAATGTACAAATGTTCTTATTATGAGAGTAGAGAAGATATAAATCCAATTACATGCATCATATGAATTTGGGTGTAGCTGAATATATTAAATAACTCTGTTAATTCAAGACAAGAACAAGAGGTATCCTCTTTCAGTGGCCATCCATATCTAAATATAACTTGTACTGGACCTTGGTGATTTCTGCTCTGCCTACAGATTAACACAGATGTATGTACTGCTCACATGTAGGGTAGGGGAAATTTCGTATAAGAACCGTTATATTTATTGGAAGTACATGTAAAAATATACCACTTGCTTGTAAGCTAAGGGCTATCACACACTCCTGTTTGAATTTACCTATTAAAGTTGAAGGTTAATTTTCTTTTATTTTCACTAAATATCAAAACACTTGTTGTTAATTAATAAATTTTGATAAGATTTTAACATGACATATACATTTGTGTGTATACTAGGTTATATGAATAAAATTATCAGGTTTATGGTTCTTTTCTGACTTTCCTACATTGAGTCTATTTAAGTCATTAGATATTGGTATGGGTAATTTATCTTCCAAATTGTTACAGTAATGGTTAATGTAAATATAATCTTGGCAGGAGAGTTACCTTTGTCAAAATGTGATGGAAGAGAAAGTTTATGAGTAAGAAATATGAAAAACAAAAAATACTGCACTGTTGGAACAGTTTCAAAATCTATTCACAAAAAAATGGAGAAACAGGCAGAATTGGTTCCAATCAACATATATATGCATGACCTCTGACTTTGCTGGCTTGGTACAGACACATGTCATAGATAAAAAATTATTGGGATGAAATGATACATGCAAATAATTTAATTTGATTTGAATATTTCAATCTGATTGGCTAAACCGCCTGGAGAAAATTTTTGTTATACTAGATAACCTGGGTTGGTATTATGACGTCACCAACGTGTTCATCCGCCAATGACAAATTCAAATAGTCACATGAAATAATCGTAATTAACATCGAGGAATCATTAAATTTTGTTGTAAAAATTAAATTGTAAGGAATATTTGAAATTGTTGAACAGGTTTATTAAGTGTAAACTGACCCAAACCAGGTTATATTGTATAACCTGTTCAACTATTTCAAATATTCCATAAGTGTTTTCAATGTGAGAAGATTCTTTACCACAGTATTCACATTTTTTCATCACTATAAGTTAGTAAGCACTGAAATTGATTGGTTTTTTCATCACTTGTGTGCATTTCTGAAAAAATTAATACCCCTCCCCTCCAAGGAAATACTAAAAAAAAATATCATCTCTTTTCACATGTTAAGAGTTGCATCTTGTAAGGGGCATTCTGAAATTGTTCCCTTTAATTTGAAACTGACTGCACCCAATTTTATAAAATAAATTCCACATTCACCTTTGTACACATTTTTATAACCTTGTTTGCACAAATTCTCAACAAATTGTACCTGTTTTTTAATATGCTGGATGCAATTGGATCTTCTTTTTTTTGTGTGCAAATATCTAGATGTATCCATTTATGGGTAGCATTGGAATAAAATAGTCTTTTATTGGTGCTCATATTCCCTATTTAATATGTATTGCAAAACTTCCCAAATACAAAGTTTTCTCCCTTTGTAAGCACATGTACAGAGTACCATCGTTAACCACATTTTTTTTAAATCAGGTTTTATGTACATGTATTGAGGATTGAGAGATCAAGGGAGAATTATTATGCAGTTCTTAAAAAGATATAAAATTTTGTTACCTTATTGTTTTATACACATGTCTTATTTCTAAGGATATTCTAGTCATAAAAATTAAAATATATAATTTGTTCATGCTAAGATATAGCTAAAATTTGATATTAAACACCAATCAATCAATATAATTTTGTTACAGGCAAGGAGAAGCATGGTATTTGCTAAACATTTACGAGACCTAGGTGACGCATTCAGGAAAGAGTTTCTAGACTCGACAGATGAAGCTGATAAAACCATACTAGATGATTGGACAAAGATGAAGGTATACATTTAATGATGTCAACAGAAAAAAAAAACATAAACTGTGTACCATAAATATAGTTATAATTAAGGTTCAGGAAATAAAAGTTTATTTCTTTTAAATATAAAGTTATTAATTTTGATTTATCATTTTGATTCTCAATCTTGGAACAGCAGGTCAGTATGACATGGTTGTGGTAAATTTCAGCATCAGTAAGATCATGATAGAGGGTTTATGGGTCTTTAGTTCACCTGGACCAAAACCTGGACCTATTGCCATCACTTGGCGTCCGTCGTCTATCGTGTGTAAACTTTTCACATTTCAAGCTTCTTCTCCGAAACCACTGGGCCAATTGGAACCAAACTTAGCAGGAATGTTCCTTGGATGGTCCTCTACAAAGTTTCTGCTTTTTTGTTCCAGTCGGATATTCAACATGGCTGCCAGGGTCAATAATATGCTCTGATTGGCTGAAATTTCAAAGATCTTCTTCTCTGAAACTAATGACCTGACTGAACCCAAACTGTAAATGAATGATCATTGGAATGTCCTTTACCAAGTTTCTGTTTTTTATGCTGATCGGAAATCCAAGATGGCCACCACCGCAGGACATAGATTAACATTGGACCCTATGGGTAAATGTTCAAATGCCTTCTTCTCAGAAACTACAAATATGATTAAAGCCAAACTGTGCATGAATGTTCATTGGATGGTCCTCTACAAACTTTAGGTTTTTTGTTTCGATATGAAATTCAAAAAGGCGGCTATGGCAGGACTTAGTTTAACATTGGACCCTTTGGGAAAAATGTTTCAAAACTCTTCTTCTCTAAAACCACTTGGAAAATTGAAACCAAACTGCTCAGGAATGATCATTGGAAGGTCCTCTAAAAATTTTCTGTTTTTTATCCCGATCAGAAATCCAAGATGGCCACCACCGCAGGACATAGATTAACATTGGACCCTATCGAAAAATGTTCAAATGCCTTCTTCTCAGAAACTACAAATATGATTAAAGCCAAACTGTACATGAATGTTCATTGGATGGTCCTCTACAAACTTTAGGTTTTTTGTTCCGATATAAAATGGAAGATGGCGTCTACAGCAGAACTTAGTTTAACATTGGACCCTATGGGAAAAGTGTCTCAAAACACTTCCTCTCTGAAACCACTTGGACAATTTATCATTTTGATGCTCAATCTTAGAACAACAGGTCAGTGTGGTAAAACTCAGCATCAATATGATGACGATAGAACAGTGAAACCTGTCTAAACAGAACCCTGAATTAAACAGATTCCTGTATAAAGTAAACCTAAGAAAAAGTCCAAATGAAGGAAATCTTTGTCACTTTAACCTGTATAAACCTAACACCTGTCTATTTTGAACACAAAAGCGGGTTCCTATGAGGTTCAGATAAGACTGGTTTCACTGTATTGTTATGTCAGCATTATAATTGAGGGTCTAAAAGTTTATTTATAAAACCTGTTGTTTAAAATAAAAGTGTAGATATCAAATTTACTGCGCACACCACGTTTCTGGAATAATCTTCATCAGGTACGTTCAAAGTCGAAAGCCAAATAATTTAGTTTTGGGAGCACATAAACCAAAGGGCCTAAACAGGATACCCAAAATCGGCTAATATTACCTATGTGTGAGGGAGGAGAACCTTAGTACTGTAAATTTCAATAACAAATATATCTAATAAACCATGTCAGTACCAAAACACTGAGTACTAGAAGATTGTATTTATCAGGTAAAAATGTTTTGATTATCTTGACATTTTTTTAAAAGATATACTTTTCTTTGTACAGAAACAACATGGTGACGCTTTAGGAGGACCATACATTAGTGTACACCTTAGAAGAAAAGATTATTTATATGGACATAAGGAACAGGTTCCCACACTTAAGTTTGCTGCTAAACAAATAAAAACTGCTCTTAAAAAGTACAAGTTGTTGAAAGTGTTTGTAGCATCAGATTGTGATGATAATGGTTAGTATTTATAGAACAATGAAAAGTTTGAGGTTATACAATAAAACCTGTATTAAGAGGCTATCTTTGGGACAAAGAGAAAGTGGCCTTATAAGACAGGTGACCTCTTAATAGAGGTTCAATTAATATGAAATTTTCTATGACAGGACAAGAAAAAGGTGACCTTTTAATACAGGTGACTGCTTAATAGAGGTGACCACATGGGAAGGTTTTACTGTACAATAAAACCTGTATTACGAGGCCATCATTGGGACAAAGAAAAAGTAGTCTGTTAAGAGTTAGACAGGTGACCTCTTAAAAGAGTTACAATTGATATACATTTGTATACATTTTTTATGACACTACAGGGAAAGAAAAAATTCACATTTTAATACAGGTGACTATATATCAAAAGGGTAATCAGACAGGAACCACATTTGTATTATATGTTCACTGATGTTAGGCCATGTTTGTATACGACAAGCAAGGAAACATCACATTCTGAACTTATACAATTCTGGTTATTTTTAGCTGCTTTCATAACACTACTGATGTTATTGTTTCCTATCAAAAAACTCAAAAAACATTTATATTTACGACATATTATTTTAAGGAATAGTCTTTCTAAAGTATTTCAATCGGAAATTATTATGACTTGTTATTTTTTACTTGTCCAAGGACAAGCTAGTCAAGAAAATATACTTTCCCGACAGGTTCTATGTTGAACAGGTCGGGCATGGCAATTCTACATCCCTGCTTACAAGTGGGGGGACTACTGCACAGCTAAAGTAAACAATTATAATGAAGTGTGTTTTTGTCATCTACAGATTTTGAAATATTAAAGGTTTTTTTCAAGAAGGCAGAGATATACAGATATAGACCCTCACAGGAAGTTAGGGAGAAATATAAAGATGGGGGTGTGGCCATTATTGACCAATGGATAGCAGTTCATGGAAGGTAAATGAACATTAAAGAATACCGAAGGTTCAATCAAAAATGGACAATCCAGAGAAACTGGCAACATAGGGTACACAAGACGAAGAAAGAAAAAAAACCACAACACTATATGTGTTGCACCTCATTATATCCAAACTCACACAAATAACGCAAATAAGACATGTGCCCTCCTACAAACAACTGGTGGTCATGACGAACCAAACATTGTTTTTATGTGGAAATTGTAACGGACATCACAACACTGAACTCATAACGTAAAGACACATAATAGGACAACACAAAAAAACTAAAAACAATTGAACTTGTATGATAATAGGAAAATCCTTATCTACATTCAAGCATTTTGACCACAAAGTCAAATATATTCTATCAAACATGCTACATGATGCTACATCTGAGATTTAATGTAAACTGCCTTCTTTGAATGAACACAAAATGGTATTCTTTAATTTTTTTAAGCAAGCGCTCATCCTTAGGAGAGAACAATTTAATAATTTTAAATATTATATTTAGTGTCAAAATTGATTAAGAAAATTCAGCTTCAGAAAATATTGAAAAGGATATGAAATAAATATTCAGTAGATGATAGAGGAGTGAGGATAACAGATATTTTGTCTTACTCAAACACTAAACTGTTGTCAGAGGCCAAAGGCAAAGGGCAACACAAATGGTTTGGTGTGGGGATTATACAAAATAGCCCTTTTCAAAATTTTCTCAGGTCTTGTTGCTAAAATCAAAGCAACCCTTAATAAACCAGATTCTTGTATAAACCGAACATTAAATAAAGTCTCAACCTAGGAAATTGTTTGTTAATTTAACATATATAAATCAAACACCAGTGTCTTCTAAAGCTCAAAAACTGGTTTTGTTTCATATAACTTGATGTGCAATTATTGTTAATTTTTTTTTTTCAGATATTTTATTGGAAGTTATGTATCAACATTCTCATTTAGAATTCAAGAAGAGCGAGAAATTTTAGGATTTGATTCAGAAACAACATTTAATAGACTTTGTTCAGAAACTGAAGAAAACTGTGAACAACCATCAAAATGGCAAATAGTTTATTGATGAATGTATAATATAGTGTATCTTCAAATTTGAACAATTATGCTAGAGTTCTCTCCCTTTTTTTAAAAGAAATAAATATATACTGTGATTGTAATTGGAAAAGAACCCACATTATTTGATTCTCATTTTAGCTCACCTGGGCATGATCCTGGCAGGTGAACTGTAAATTTCCTTCCTACCTGCAAAACTGATCAACTAAATGGAACCAAAATTAGTAAGAGTGATCTTTTGGGAAGGTAGATTTAGATTTATAATTTTTTCTACAAATGAAGTTGATTTTCAATGGGAAAAATATATAAATCTTTATACAAAAGAAAATAAAATAAATCTTTCTTCTCAGGTGAGTGATACAAGCTTATGTGGGCCTCTAGTTTCCAAGGTTGCATCCGTAAAGTAATCAGGACTTGACTTTTAGAAAGTTTCATTCACCATTCAAGTGTTCTGAATGTTATTGTCAGTTAATTGTCTAGAGTCTTGACGACTCGTGTTGGATGTTTTGAAATACAAATATGTTTTCGTTTGTTATAGCATTATGAGTCGGGGTTAAAACTGGATTTTAGCCATAATGCTCAGTGCACTGAAACCATGGACGACTCATCTCAAATACACAAAAGTTGATATACAAAGCTTGACATTTACCCTTCACAGTAAATACACCTTTTTATGGTATATGTAGAACAAAAATGTATATATTTTTTTTCTATGTACTGCATGTGGATCCTTTTCCAATTATCCATGAAAGCCTGGAATTTCAGTTGTACAAAACAATGTAATACCCCCAGCAATGCCAATGTAAATACAACCTCTAATATCAGTAACAAAACTGTCCTCACAACTTTTTTTTATTTTATAAATTTTAACATCATTACTGTACAAGTTAGATACATTACTATTGAAACACAAGAAGTTGCCCTTAATGGATATAACAGGTTTCTTTTTTGGCATTTGTACTCAGATGAAGGCCTTAATGCTACACACCTCTGCCTTCACCTGAGCACTCATGCAGAAAAAGAAACCTGTTTCTTATACATGCAAGTACATTGATCAAATTACATTTGTTTTGTATAACGAGAAACATATCATTTTCTTCTTTCATGGATGTGGTATAGCATTTATAAATCATGGTAGATAGTCACATAGAACATAATTATTGATTATCATCCTAACCACAAGTTCCCCTTCCTCACAACCACACAAAAATTGTTCTTCCCCTTATATTTCTGTATTAGTTTTTCTATCTTTATCACATATTCCTTTGTATGTTAATAATTAATTTATACCGGTATTTAAGAAATATGTCATGGAAGCCAGAATGTGTTTTGAGTTTTAACATTGGTTGGCAGATATTAGTATTTTATCCTGAGCCAGAGGCTTCCATGAATTATTTCGATTCTAATATGTCTAAGAGTACAAATAAAGTAGTATGCTTTGATTGGAAGACGATAATTTTTATTTACGTTTGCACACTTCATTGCGCACAATTTTTATGTTGCCAAATTCGAGCAGACGATGATACATTAACATGTACATTTACGACGGGAATGTCAGTCACAATCACCGGTGCATGTCCTAATGAGATTATACCCACTCCATAAATCGCTTGTTTGTTTTCAAAGTGAAAGAAGGACGTCGTGTTAGAATTCAGATTAATTCTGTTCTAGTCATGCTCTTTAGGTATATAAATCCTTGATGCAGTGACTTTATTAATATGCTAGAGTTTTCTCCCTTTTTTAGTGGAAGTGTTTTAAAGTGGGTTCATGTATTTTATTGTTTAATTTAAAACAACAAAATGCAACAGGTGGTGTCATGCACTCGTGCAATTTTGGGAAAATTTGAGGTATTTGTGGGATATTTGTTTAATTACATTGTTTTAGGGTGAAATGTAGACTTTGTACAAATCCCTTTCTTATTAATAATACCTTAAAGAGGCATTAGCTACGATTTTGACCAAAAAAATTATATGTTTTGGAAATGGTAAATAGCTTTAAAATGATGAAATAAAGGTAAATATTTCACATTAAACAGCTTATCGTACCACTTTTCGCCTTTTGAGAACGAAAATTACCATCGATTTATTATTTCCTTGCAAGCAAATAATTTGACCTCACTTTCTCCGTATGCAACTGACCTTACTAGTGACAGGTAAAAGCGAATAATTTGTATTTTGTCGCTTATTAACTACAAACTTGCATGGTTCTTTGTCCGACTAAAAGCAGATTCACAGAAAATAAGAAATAAGAGAATTGTTGTACTGATTTAATGACGATTTGGCAAACTCCGTAAACAATGCCGATAATTAATAAGATGGCGTCCATTTCTTGATCGATCTCAAAACACGAACAGTTGCACCTTTTTTCCCCCGATGCGCGTACATTTCATAACATATATAAGTTACAGAAACACGTTTTATGAAGGCATCAATCATATCTGATAGTTTTTATGGGTAACAAAAATTTACTATTTTGGCAGATAATGCCCCTTTAAAGATTGCTGCCATGAAGGTTCAAATCTTGACACTGACCACTTATATTCACTAACAACATTTCTTTACTGACATCATGTGGATAGTAAATACAAGTGGTCATTCAAGATTTCAACTTTCATAGCAACAATTTATTTAAAAGGGCTTATTCATCAGAAAGAGACTTGTAGCTAGTCTAGGTTATATTTTTTAGATTTGCTCTTTGTGTTTAATAATTTTTCTCCATATTATGATTCATAATGGATACATAGCTGAGCTTTATCCTGAATCTCTATTTTCATTAGCTGGTATATTTTTCTTATTTATCTGACTATTATTACATTGATTGTTCATCTCACAAAGCCCTGTGTGATTGATCATAATATTGACATATGTGAGTTTGAAATTGAAACTTCGTCAGTCAATGAAGCACACAAGCATTCAACCACGTCCACTTGTGGGAAAATGTGGAATATTTAAAGAAATAATAATGATTTCATTTGTATTTATTAATGTAAAATGTAATTATAAATATTTAATGCAGTTTTGTTGTTTTATAGGGTTGTAAAAGCATTGACAGAAGTAGAAGTACATCTTTTATGTGAAACACTAACCACATTTAATTACAAAATGTACTTTATTCAACACTTTCACATACCAATAAAACTACAAAGGTATGCATTCAATTTTTAATAAAAACACAATTTTTACCTTACATTACCTGTCACTTCCATGGATGACTAATACTTTTACTTTAATATTTTATTTCTATATTTTGAATTATTTATTATTTTTATACATATTTTTTGCTTTGTTACCAAAGAGTGTTCTTTCATTGGTTCACCATTATTACCAAGAAAATCACGAATATTTTTTGTATTTTTTTGTATTAAGATGTCAATTTGTACCTATTTTTTTGTTGTATTATTATATATAGCTGCTACAAAGAGGTGATTTGTTATTTTATTGTCTTTAGATTATATAAATAACCTAAATTTACCTGCCAATAATTCTTATAGAATGAATGTATATCATTTTCATGCCATTTAATTGGACAAGAGAATTGTCACCTGTTTGTTTTTGATTCGTTCATAACTCGATGAACTTTTTTTTTACAACCAGCATAAACAATATGGCGGCCGCCAACAGGAAACTACGATAGTGCCCGATTGAAAGCAAGCCTGAAATCAGTAATAATTAAAACAGGGAAAATATTCAAATTGAGGAATTCTAAGGTTTAAACGGTTCTTTTCAGGAGTTCATGCATGTGTAAACGGTTCCGATGCACTCACAAACTTTACATAGACGCCCTTCGGACATTTTTCAGCACTGTTTACACATGCATGAACTCTTGAAAAGAAGCGTTTAATACTATAATATTTGTTTCATGGTCATTAATATGAGGTTGTTTAGAATATTTATTTATTTTTCATGTAGTGTATTGTTAACGATTCAATAGCTGTCTATATAAGGTTGATTAAGGTTGACTACTGTTTAGAAACATTTTTTTTTTTTTTTTTTTTTTTAAACAAATAAATTTTATTGCACTAAATTGCTGTTAACAATTCCCTAGGTATACAGCTTTTACCTAGTATTCCTAGTTGTTGATCACTAAATAGCAAGGGATTTACTATTTAGTGAAGCTTATTTCAAAATAAATAATGTTAGTATACAACATTACATTTTAAATATAATTTTAGAAACATACACAAAAGAGGTATCAGGAATTATGGATCTAAGGGAGATAAAACATAGAAACGTAATATGGACGAGGAAATTATTATTGTTTTACTAACCTTTAATGCACTTAAGTATATGTATTAGAAATCTTAAGTTAGGCTACTTCATTTAAATTTTCAGTTTCTCATTCCCTATCTAAAACTGCTACAGCTAAATTTGGCATTAAACACCAATCAATCAATTAATATTACTTTGAAATGTATTACTGTTGAAGACGTTTTTACTTTTCTGGAATTATTATAGTGTACATCTTTTCAACCATCCAATAGCTATTTAATGTTAATGCTTGCCTACTGTTTAGATGCATATTTAAACTGGTAGAAAACAAAATGAAAATTTGTTCCCCCCTAAAAAAAGTTCCTACAGTACAATTATTATCATTAGCATTTGTTCCTTTGGACCAACTAGAAAACAACAGAAATTAATTATTTATTTAAATATTTATTTTTCATTTAGTACAGATATTTTTTTGCCTAGGAAATAAGTGAAATATTCATTAATCATTTTCAGGAAATAAGCCTAATGCCTGAAAATGGCAGGCATTAAGTTTATGCCTAGGGGCTTATTGCCTAGGAATTAAGCTTAATGCCTAATTTTGCTTATTGCCGCTAACACATAAACAGAACAGAAACATAACATGGACAAGGAAATTATTATTGTTTAACAAACCTTTCATGTACTTCAGTATATGTATTAGAAATCAAATTAGGCTACTTCAATTAAATCTTCAGTTTCTCATCTCTACCTAAAACTGCTATTTCCTAATTTAATAAATAAAAAAAAAAAACTTTTTGTACATATCATTTTTGAGGGAGGATGTATATTTGCTTGATATCTTTCTAAGACAATCAAACATTATTTTGAAAATCTTGGCACTTTTCGGGAAGTAAAAAAAATACAATACAGTATATAAGGAATGTGGATAGAATCTGAAGGTTTAATTATTAGTGGCCTTACCTAATAAAACAATGTTCAAAATTGATGTATTTTATTTTGTGTATTTTGTTTGTATCAATTTTAAGGTACTTAAACTTTTGTACATCATTTGGTTATCATGTTACCCGGTTGTTAATATTTTTGTTCCTGTTTACACATTTTAACATTTCTTATTTATTCTAATATTTTCAAAAGAACATGCACTTAGAAATTGAAATAACAAATAAAGATGAACAATTATGATGTTATTGTGTTTTGTCATTTCAGAATTACAGATTCTGAGATCATCACCAAGGCTTCATTTTTCTTTCCTAACTTTCTTTGACCATGATTTATTTACAACCCCTCACTTTTTTAGGGGGGGGGGGTATATATATTTCTCAAAAGATGTTTTGGAATTTCTGGTAGTTAATTTTTACCTTTCATTTCCATTAAAAATATCAACTCTTTGACAACATTGATAGATAGAATGTCTGGGTTTATTTTAAGGTTTGGATAATTTTGATAAATGTTTTCTGCTCTTTCATGTTTTGTAATTATATTTGGCTTTTATAAAATGTGGGGCCAAGCAACACTCAAGAAATAATGTACAGAAATGTGTGCATTTGCTGTGGTATATTTGATGTTTATTCAAGCAACATATTAAAAAACACCTAATCCGGTTTCCTCAACCAATTAAACCTACAGAATCTGTACCATTTTGATATAACTGAAATTATGTTGAAAGTGGCATTATACACCATAACACTAACGCGTAACATGTGGCCAGATTGGTTGGATTTTAAGATGAAAACATCATTTGTTGGAATATGATGAAAATCAACTAAAATGAGTGATTATTGTGTAACACCAAGTGAGCCAGTTGTCTGCTATATATCATAAATAAGGGTAATAACAAACTTATGGAACACCAAGCAATCTTCCAAAGGGAAAGGCAAAACTCATAAGTCAACAAACAGACAAAATCAGTCAACAACCGGAAAACTGGGAAAACTGCAATGGCCCTGACTTGAGGAGAACAAGTTACTTTTTAATGAGATGACAAATGTATCAGACCACTAACATGCTAAGCTATATTTTTTAGCGCTAGCCTACTAAACAGAAAAAAGTCCATGGCGAGACATTTCAATCCACTCTGATACATTTTCCTGATTTCACGCAAACCAATCTTTTCTCTTACTCCTTAATGCTTAACAGAGAAATAGACAATATGAAAGGCACTGTCTGTGGGTGTGATCTCACCTGAGATTGAACACATGATCTATAACACTCTTGGTCCTTCCTGGTCATGATCGTATGGTAGTTTGATTTATAACTACTTATACAATCGGTGCCTATCACCACTAAGGTTGTGAGTTCGAACCCCGTTCATGGCGAGGTGTACTCGATACAGCATTATGTGATAAAGTTACTTGGAACAGGTCGGTTGTTTTTTCCAGGTACTCCGTTTTCCTACACCAATAAATCCAGAAAGGAAAACTCAAAAGAAAAAGGAACACGATGTGTCAAATATGAAAGCCATCCGGATATTGAACATTAATTTCCAGTCGATAAGAAACAAGCAAGGTGAACTTATTAACCTTATTAACAGTACTAAGCTAGACGTAATTTTTGGAACCAAGACCTGGCTGGATCTTTCAATAAAAGATACACAATTTTTCCAGGAAGGATATACTATTTACAGAAATTACAAGAACTTAAATGGAGGAGGAGTACTTATAGCAGTTAAGGACACATACATAACCTCATCTGCACCAGAACTCTAAACTGATTGTGAGATTGCTTGGTGCAAGATGGAGATTGTGGGACAAAAAACGTCTATCTGTCCGCCTACTACAACCTAAAGACTGCAAATGAAAGAAGATATGATGAATATAGAATAAGCATAGAAAGAGCTAGTCATATCCGAAATGCTTTTATTATCTCAGCTGGGCATTTCAACCTACCAGGCTGGGACTGGTCACAAAACATAATCAAACAGAATACACAATGTATAGCCAATCATGAAAAGTTTGCTGACATATTGGATGATGATGGCATGGCACAACTAGTAAAACAGCCGACTAGAGGATCTAACACCCTCGAACTAGCTATAGTCGTAACGAACTATCCAGATAGCTTTAGAAGAGTTGAAACATTACCTGGACTCTCAGACCATGACATAGTCTTTACTGAAGTAAATATCAACCCAAAGAAATCCATCCAAAAACCAAGGAACCATTATACAGGAGAGCAAATTGGGAATATATGAAAGATGATCTAAATAAACTACATGAAGATATCATAAAAATGAAAGATCAGAAATCAAACGTAAATGCAATGTTGACACACTTCCAAACTAAGATGGAGAAAAGCATTGACAAAAATGTACCCAAAAAAAATTGCAAGGAAAAAGGATGGTAGTCCATGGATAACACCAGACATCAAGCGTCTTATACGAAAGAGGGATAGATTGTATAAAAGGAAGAAAAAAATCTAGAAATAGTAGAGATGAAGCCAAATTTAAAGAACTTAAACGACATAAACAGAGAGAAATCAGGAAAGCTTTCTGGAAATACATCGACAGTATAGTCTCGCCATCAGACAATGACCAAACGAATGAAAGACCAAACTGTATGAACAGATTTTGGACTTTTATAAAACACAGAAGATCAGATGGAAGACAAATACCACCTCTTAAAATGTTTTTATTTTATATAAATGACATGCCGGAGGGTTGCATATGTCAATATCATCAGATCCAGATGCAGCAAACCTACAACAGGACCTTGATAAACTGGCTGAATGGGAATCAACATGGCTCATGAAATTCCATCCAGAGAAATGTAATGTACTCACCATCTCCAAAAAGCGAAGTCCATCTAAGTACAATTACACACTACATGGCCATATCCTCGAACACGATACATCAGCAAAATACTTGGGATGTACCATTTCATCAGACCTCAAATAGTGTAAACATATAACAACACCATCAATTTTCTTGAAAGGAACATAAGCATCTCCAACAAATGGATCAAAGAAAAAGCGTACGAGTCCCTCGTAAGACCTACCCTGGACTATGCCAGCGCTGTATGGGACCCATTCCAACAAAATGACATCCATCGATTGGAGATGGTTCAAAGAAGGACTGCACGGTATGTTACTAACCGATACCATAACACCTCATTGGTTAGTAGCATGATTGAACAACTAGAATGGACTATCTTACAGGAACGAAGAAACCATAGTCGATTACTGATCATGTATAACCTGAAGAACAATATCGTACGAGTTGATGCATCGAGCAAACTTATACCAAATGAACGACCCTCCAGAAACAACAACGAGCAGGCATTGCGCATTCCATCATGCAAGACCACAGTACGGAAGGAGTCGTTCTATCCTAGAACAATAAAGGAATGGAACACCTTGCCTAACTGTACTGTCTCTGCCCTGAGTCCTAAATCCTTCAAGGCTCAGCTCCATCATTCAACTTAAATGACACTGTTTTACTTGCATTGTATATAAATTTCACGTTATTGCGTCTAAGTATGTTCAAGTTTTTATGCGCACACCCAAAAGGTGGAAGAATAGTCAACCAGTTGACGGTGTCCATTAAATAGAAGAAGATGAAGAAGAACTGACCGCCATGATAACTGAAATAGTGTTCAAAGTGGCCTTAAACACCATGAACCAAACCAACCATCTACCATAACCGCTGAGAGAATCTAATTATTTCACCACTGGAGTGATTGAGGTAATATTAAGATTCATATTTGTTGCTAAGCATAACAATATAAATCGAAGGCAGCGAATTTCAAACAGAAAATGCAGGAACTCTAATAAACAGATACAACTTTATTAGGTATTGATGTGCAGGTAGACAGACGGCTTTTTCTCACTTTTGAGATAGAGCACTTCCTGTTTTTGCCGGTGTGAGATTTCCTTGTCTTGTACCCCCCCGGTACAAGACAGCTCACACGCGACTTTTCCCGGTAAAATCTTTACTTCGCTTCAGCAATTTCAATCAAGATTTGAATTACTTTCATTTAACCACGATTCTATTACATAAGTATTTTTAAATTAATGTATGTATACTATTCTGCTAGCTAATAATTTAACTATCGTGCACCTTTCATGTTTCACGGTGTATGCACAATGTTTGTTTACTTTGAGTAAATAATAGAGTGCTCTCCCTTGTTAGTAACTAACTTTGACCAAATTCAAATATTTTTTCACAGCCACAGGTGTAGTGTTGAGTTACATTTATCATATATTTATTAAATACATTGTATTTTATTATGAAATACATTTAAAATACTGCCAAAACACGGATGCATATGAATAAATTAAATATTTACTTCAGCAATGGAAACAAAATTTGCGGGAAAACGCTCGATCGGGAATGTAAACAAAACAATTAGGTAACAGCTGATAAAAGTGAGAAATAAAATCAAACATCGGCAAAAAGTGCAAGACAGGGAAATCTCCGACACCCTCGGGTAAGATTTCAATCGTTCGCTGACTCGGCGAGCCTCGTCAGCGAACGATTGAAATCTTACCCTCGGGTGTCGGAGATTTCCCTGTCTTGCACTTTTGCCGGTGTTAGATTCTATATGTCTTAGAAAATGGCCACGGTGCGATTTAATAAATACTATAGAATGTAAGAAGAGTTTGAAGATACCAAAGGGGCAATGAGAATCCGTATATCGAAGAAGAACAGACAAAACAATGGGCAAAAGAAAAAGGACAAAAGGACAAACAACGATCTACAAAACATACATATAAAACTAAAGATCGAGTAACATGAACCCCACTAAAAACCGGAGATGAACTCAGGTGCTCCGGAAGGGTAAGCAGTTCATGTTATGTCTCTATAGAAATGAGGGAAGGAATGGGTCAGGCGGATCAACGAATTTTGACTGCTGTAAAAATATCGAGCGTTGGATAGGGACGAAACATTTAGTCTTTTGTAGTGCTACATTATGGCATCTACTCTTTTTTTTTCCAAATTATAAAATAAGTATGTAGCGTGCAGGAAGCATGTGACTCTCCGAACGGCATCTATTTTCTGTATTGACTTCTGGTCCTAACAAATTTGTCCTAATGAATGGTTGTTTAGAAACTACAGTGCGCAATGACAGCATGTGTAAGAAAGGACTACATTAGTGTCAAAAATATTATACACCTTGGTTGGAGGCCCCTAGATTTTGAGGCCCTAGGTTTCAGCCTACCAAGCCTATAGATAAATCCGGCTCTGGATACTACTGAAGTACACAAATGTAAATGGGTGCGCTTTCTCTTAATCATTGTCAGATCGATGGGAATATTTGGGGCAGTAAAATAGCTTATAATACACTATTTATATACGAAAAGCACGATAAAGAGAATAATTTATTATTTATCAATAACTTTTATACATGTATGGTAATGCTTTGACAACTGCATACTGTGTTATTTTGCTATGCATCGACAGTAGATTGCTTTCAATTTTTAGACATAGTTTGATTACAGGGATACAACTGTAAACGTCAGATAACCCTTCAGTATGACACGAAATGTACATTTTATTCCTGAATGTGTGTCAAGACTACTTGTTCCTTTGGATTTTGACCATAAGAACAAGGAGTCTTGCCAACTAGAGAAAATTTTTCCTGTAATTTGTTATGAATTTACTGATCCCATCTATCTTCCCAAGGTTTTAAAATATATTTCACTGTAAAAGGTTTAAAATGTGTATAAGGAATAGAACAAATATTTAGTCTGTTGTAGTGCTACAAGGCACCTACTCTTTTTCCAAATATATAAAAGAAGTGTGTAGCTTGCAGGAAGCGTAGGACTCTCCGAACACGTTAGCCACCTTCAGGACTTTCCTTAAGTCAATTGGACCAATTGGGTAGCTGCGCAGGGGTTATCTACTCTCGTCTTTTCAAGTACACGCAACAACACACTGCAGGTTTAACAGAGACCAGTATTGGACCTTACATCTTCTAAGGTCTGTCTTGGCCATGATGGTCCACGATCAGGTGTATCGTTTAGAGGGCTCCCCTAAGACACCACGCGGGGACGCACTGAGCAGCTCTGTGGGTATGAGCTCTGGGAACATTCACTAGTACCCAGCATCTATGCTAGTTTAACTGATACCACCAGTGCCTGTTTTAGACGAAGAGAGGCCCCTTCCAATCCACCATCACACTCACGACTAGAGGAAGATCGAAGAGTGTTTTTAACAATTTTAATAAAGTCAAAGACGATGACGGGAGTTTAAAATTCTTCGATTCTGAACTGGAGTGCTACAGTGCAAGGAGATTTAATGGATGGTTGTGTAGAAACGACAGTGCGCAATGACAGTATGTGTAAGAAAGGACTACGATAGTGTCAAGACTATTATTATACACCTTGGTTGGAAGCCCCTAGATTTTGAGGCCCTAGGCTTCAGCCTATCAATTGCAAGCCTATAGATAAATCCGGCTCTGGATACCACTGAAGTACACAAATGTAAATTGGTGCGATTTCTCTTTAATCATTGTCAGATTGATGGGCATATTTGGAGCAGTAAAATAGCTTATGATACTCTATTTATATGTATCAAGCACGATATGAAAATAATTTATTATTTATCAATAACTTTTATACATGTAGAGTAATGCTTTGACAACAGCATACTGTGTTATTTCGCAATGCATCTGCAGTAGATTGGCTTCAAATTTTAGATATAGTTTGATTACAGGGATACAACTGTAAACGTCAGATAACCCTTCACAAAGACACGAAATGTACATTTTATTCCAGAATGTGTGTCGATTTCACATGAATTGGCGTGTTATCCAAATGTTACAATATTGTTTTTTTGTTGTTGTTGCTTAATGGGGAAATTCCGCGGGGGTACACGCATTACGTAATTAATCTCAAAACACTAGATATGCTATATATTTTGTTTTGTTTATGATGTGTTGATTAAATACTTCAAGTATAAAATGTTGTAATTGTCCAATTATTAAAGATTCTTGTAAAGTGAAAAAAAATGTATTTGGAATTGAAGTGAAATTTCAATATCCAGCCTCAGTTAATATATATACATTGTACATTAGCTACATTTGTATTGCTCATGTGATCAATACGTGCAGTATTTTTTTTTCTAACTTTTTCGTTCTCAGGGTAATCAGAAGCCGTAAATCGAAGGACAGACAATACAATAGCCAAATGAAAAAGGACAAACAACAATCTACAAAGCATTAAAGCAGAAAACTAAAAATCCAGCAACACGACCTCCACTACAAACTGGGGGTGAACTCAGGCGTTCAGGAAGGGTAAGCGAATCCTGTTCCACTTGTGGCATCTGTCGTATTACTCTTGCTGAAGTCGTTCTGTGTATTTAAAGGCAGATCTTCAAGCTCAATCAAATATTTATTTCAAGTTTGCTTTTATTTCACAAACCCTGTTATTCGACAAATTCAAGTATTATTTGTCATATGTGGTTAGAAGTAGTGCCTGTATATCTTGTAATGGTTAAAAAGGCGTGATACAACTTTCGTCAGTAACTATACGAAGAACAAAAGCGCTACCAAAGTAAGAAAAGGAAAAACAATAATAAACGTGAACAAGAACAAAATACTAAACATGTGCAACAGCAACATGCCATCAAAAACCTGAGGTGAATTCGTGTGCTTCGTGACGGTAAGAAGTTCCTGTTCTACTATCATGTAATTAAGGTTCCATGTAATCATCTTTTTTCTTTACACTATCACATACAAGAGTGTTTGACTCAAGACCGGACTTGACTATGAGCAACTCGGTGGGTGTCTTATAAGAAACAGGAACTGCTTGTCCTTCACAAATACTTGTCTCACCCTCGCTTTATGGTGGGTTTGGTGTTGCACGTGTGTTGCCTTTTTCTGTGTTTGGTGTCCCATGTTACCTGTTTCTCTGGATGGTCCGTTCTTGACCGCACCCCTTCAGTTTAATCAAACATTTCATTTTAGATTACTTTTAAGAGCAACATAGAGTATTAACTATCTCATTCAGATATCTTATATTTAGGCATTATAAACATATTATATCTCTGCCCAGGAGGTGGCTCAATGAGTTAGGTAGTTGGATTACCTACCAACTCATATAAGCCTATCACCAATACGGCGAAGGTTCGCGCCCGGCATTGTAAATTACAAAAAAGTGTGCACTCGACTCGCAGCCGCAAGTGATAAAGCTTACCAGTTGCTTGCCCATGATCGGTGGTTCTCTCTGGCTTCTTCCACCACTAAAACTGGTCGCCACGATATAGCTGAAATATTGCTGAAAGTGGCGTTAACCACAATAAATCAGATCAAATCTTTATATCTCTGTCCTCATTAAATATCCATTTTGGGGGGTTTTTCGTGTGGTTTAATTTGTGCTTCTCTCATTTTTCACGATTGATTACTAGATCGCTATAGAAACAGAACATCAAAGGAATTGATATAATATTAAGAACGAAAAGGATTACTGCTTGATAGTAGAGATCAATATATTTAATAAAAATGAAAACCAGAAAATTACCACACTGTCAGAACAATTCTAAAATCGAATAGTCCAGTCAATAGCCCCGTAGACTCGAAACATATTATGAATTACGCTTAAGTTAACTCTTACCAAACACTAATTACTCCAAAAGATAGAGGAGATCAGCTTGATCAGTTGCATAGTTGTTATCAGAAAAAAACAAAATAAGTAATACTATTAACCGATTGGCTGATTTAGTGAAGTCTTGACCTTAAGCAAAAACATATTAATATAGTGTCGAGTTCCTCCGATTTAACAATCAGTTAGGAAAGAAATTAGGACAGAATCAAGGGTTAAGTGTTATGGTGTTTAACGCCACTTTCAACGTTATTTCCGCTATATCGTAGCGGTCAGTTTTATTGGTGGAGGAAACCGGAGTACCCGGAGAAAACCATCGATCTGTCGCAAGTCATTGACAAACTTTATCACATACATGTAGTGTTGTATCGACTACACCTCGCCATGAACGGGATTCGAACTCACAACGAAATTGATGAAAGGCACTGATTGCACATGAAGTTGTAAATCCAACATCCATACGATCACGACGGCCCTGAGAGAATCAATAATTTCTCTAAAGTATTTATTTTTCTGTTAAACTGACATGATCAAGAGAGTTTATAATTAATCTTAGAATCTGTGGGTTTTTTTCTGCAAACTGGTTTCTTCTGTTTATCTAGTACATGTAGTAACAATGCGCATACAACACAGTTACTCTTGGCGTCTTGGTCCTTTGTTTTGTCATATTTTGTATAGTTGTTAAATAAAGGCTGTAGTGTTTTTGTGTTTGTTATTTATTTATTATTTTTTTTATTATTTATTTATTTATTTTTTATTTTTATTTTTTTTTGCTTTGAGTTAACCCCCTTATAACATTGTCATCGAAGACAAAAAAAAAACAACAAACACAAAAAAACACAACACAGAAAACTAACAGAATGAGCAACACGGACACCAGCCAGACAATTTTGTTCTGATATATACAGTAAAGTTGCTAAAACGGTATCATTTCTTTTGTCCGTTAGGCTATGCAAATATAAAATGGTACTGATTCCTTGTCAAAATGGACCAGGCTCAAGCTAGCGACCAACTTCTAGCGACCACTAATTATATTAAGAATCCACATGTGTCTGTGTTTAAATTTGCTTATTGTGTGAAATTTATTGTTGAACATGAATTACGTAACATATCTTGAAAGTTGAAACACTTGTGTTGACATTTAATGTCTTGAAATCACGATGATCTATTATTCCAATTAAGACACTAGTAATGGTATGTTATTTTAAGACAACATATTATTTTGTTTTTATTTCAATATAGATCGACATTCTACGTAATACAAAGAATTGCATTGATACAGTAAAGATACCATCAAAAATTGGAACAGTAAAATCAGTAACGGTGTGAGATTTGTCCAGCCGGAATAAAGTTACTACAGTATAATAAGTCCTGGTGTGGAATTCTTTGGATGGAATAAAGTTTCTATTTTAAAAACAATTTGAAGATAACAAAGGGGCTATTAGAAGTCGTAAATCGAATAACAGACCAATCAATTTTTCAAATTTGAATTTGAATTTGACTTTTTGTGTTTAATGCCACATTCAGCAATATTTCAGCTATATCATGGCGACCAGTGCAGCCTTTTTGTAATTTACAAAGCTGTGCGCGAACCCACGCCGTATTGGTGATAGGCTTGTATGAGCTGTTAGATCCAACGACCTAACTCATTGAGCCACCCGGGCCCCCTTAATTTTCCAAAAGAAAAAAGGACAAACAATAATCTACAAAACACAACACAGAAAACTAATGATTGAACAACATGAACACTTTTAACAATCGGGGTGAACTCAGGTACTCCGGAAGGATAGGCAGTACCTACTCCACTAGAGATATCCGTTGTGCGTCTGTAAAAAGACACGAAAATTATTTGATATGGAATTGTCATGAATCCAGCTTACAAAACAAATGGGAATCAAAACGAACTGAAGATTGTCTTTACGCGGAAATCCTGGTGGACATCACAATGCGCAACTCCATTAAAAATCGGAAATGAACTCAGGTGTTCCGGAAGGGTAAGCAGTTTGTCCTCCATTAGTGGTACCCATCGTGCTACTTTTGTTGCAAACCTTGTAATACAAGGTATGTTGTGAATGAGAAAAGAACTGGGTACCATTTTTGGAAAGTGCCATGCTCCCTGTATGTAAAAGACCGCCTCTGTAGATTTCTAAAAATAATAGTATCTACAACACGATAAATGTTTCGTTCGTACCCAACCATCCATTCTTATCTAATGGTAGTCAACAGTACTTTCCCGTTTAGTTCTATACCTTTCTCATTTATATATTTTTTATGTATAATTATTGAACTTGTCCTCTTCCTGAATATGTACGACCTATTTGCACTGGACGTTAAGCAACAAACAATCGATCAATCACAAGTAATAAAATGAAAAACAAAGCAAAAAATATCACACTGTCTGAGCAGTCCCACAATACCACACTGTCTGAACAGCTCCAAAATACCACACTGTCTGAACAGCCCCAAAATACCACACTGTCTGAACAGCCCCAAAAT